>SKCR01051696.1:0-113555 GCA_019454045.1 Zanthoxylum bungeanum
CAAAATGAAAAGAAAATGGAGGGAAGCAAGTGCGTTTGTGGCAAAACAGAGTGCTAGCACACTCTGAGATCAATGCGAAGGTGATAGGGAAGTCCCCCCATGAGCCGGGAACGTTTTGATGAAGCTTGGAGCTCGTTTTTGATGTTCAAAATGGCCAAAAAACAGCAGCCCATTTCACAAGCCACTGTCACAGCAGTTCACGCCCAACAGTGAGCAGAATTTCAGTTCGTTTTTGTTGCCAAATCGTCTCTCAACCGCTCGATGTAAGTATTCCGAACTTCCGTCGTTGTATTCACTTATGATTCATGCTTGAGTTTTGATCTTGGGACCTTTAAAAACCTCTAACAATGGCATCAAGAGCTTAGGTTAAAAGCATGAAAAGTTAGGGCTAAAATTTTGGCAAACTTGATTTTGAGCATGATAAATTAAATTGGATGGATTATATGCTTAAATGTGTTTGAATTGAAGATTGATTAGGTCAATTTGAAGAAAATTGATTGGATCATTTTTTCCCCAAATTACTTTCTTGGCCGAAAATTGTGATGATTTAATGTCTTGGGATTTTTGATTTTTGACAATTGGATGTGTTGGAAATCATTCGGGATGATTATTTAACGACGATTGCTGAATCAATTGGATTGAATTCGATTCGGACGTAAAATCCCCAAATTGCCAAGTATGTCTGAAACTTGAAATTGGTAAAATTGATTTGAGCATGCAATTATGAAATTGGATGATTAAGTATGCTTAATACATGTTTAATTGATGATGGTTGGATCAATTTGATTAAATATTGTTTGGAACAAATTTCCCCGATTTTGATGTGTTGGCCGAATAGAGAATGCCCTAAATCTTGGTAATTTTGATTTTTAATTCATTGGATGAGTTAGAATCAATTAGGATGTTGATTTAATGTCGATTGTGGGATTAATTGGATTGAAACCAAATCGGATATAAAATCCTCTCCTTGGCCGAGACTTAAAGAGCATGTAATGGGTTTGATTTTAATCAAAATGTGTTGGACATATGATGATGATAATGAACATGATTAATTGTATGAATTGATGTTTTAGAAATGTTAATTTGGGTGATTAATCATGATATACACTTTAGGTAATTAAATTGCGAAATTGGATTTGTGTAATTTAATTAATTGGGCTAATTTTGGAAATTGAGCTTGAATTGTTGTTTGGGTGGGCTTATTGGGCTTTGTTGTACAAAGTTTGTTTTAGGTAAATTGGATTGGATCCAATTGGGCCCTAAACCACTTCCATAAAGCCCAAATGCGACATAATGGACCTTTGTAATTTAATTGGGCCTAATGGGCCAAAATTAATTTAAAGGCTTATGGGGTAAATCCCGGATTGGACTTTGGTTGCGGGTTTGACCCGAGTTGACCAAAAGTCCACGCCTTAAGAAATTAATTAAAAGCCCATTGGACTTTAATTAAGTTGACGTTGGACGTTAATCGAGCTTTGAGACCCGTAACAATTAAATTTGGAATTTAATTCGAAAAAGGTTTATTAATAAAGTGTGATATTTAATTTGGAATTAAATAGTGAATTAGAATTAAATACATATTAAATTGGATTTAATTATGTAGTTTAATTTAATTCTAGAATTTGTACTTTAAGTACTTATTCGCAAAAACGAGTTTGACTCGAACAAAATCAAAAAATCGTTGTTTGAACATTGGATGATCATTAATTATCAAGATTAATTAATTGGATTAGATTGATTGATAACATGCTTGAGTGAATACACGGTTGTGATGCATGAATAATGTATATCGGATGGATATTAGATGGGTGGATCAATTTTAGAAATTGTTGTAATAATTTGATTTATTAATGGACCTGCGTGTCCAGCCTTATCACCTCCTATTCTTTGTATTCTCTTCTCACCTATTCCCCTCAATGTAAATGAGGTTTCTGTAGAAGTGTAGTGTAACGGGTAGAAGAAATATTTGTGCTAGCGGGAGAGAGAAAGTGAGAGATTTGATCTAGGATCAATGTGTAAAATATCCATCCGCATATCATTATTATTTTATCATATGCGCTTTTTATGTGTTTAGAATGCATGTTTAAGGGTGTATGATGATGAGACCTTAACAAAGATAATAAATTGGTTGCCAATTTGCACACGAAAAACCCTCATCAAATATCATGCGTTTTTCCTTCCATTGAGTGATTCTTGCTCAAGATCCTAGATTGGCATGCGTTGTTGGCCAAAGTCAAGCCCTTTTCCGTCGAAGATGTGTTTGAATCACGAAGCTTTGTTCCATATTGGTGTCTTGTCCAAGTTGTGGTTTGTTGGCCAAAGTCAAGACCACTTCTTGTCCATCGACATTGATTACGAAGCTTCCATGGTCAATGGGTCCGCGCTTGACTGGGATCATTAGGTTTGTTGTGCCAAAGCCAAGGCCTAGTTGATTCAGAGGAAATAGGTTAGGGTATATATTGGATATATGGCATATATATGATATATGTTTAGGACTTGGATGTCCACCTACTGGATCTAGGAATTGGATTGGATCCAATTGATCTTAGAGATCTACCTAGTTAATTATCATACAATTTGTTGGCCAAAGTCAAGATTGTGTGATATTTAACGGGATCCTAGCCCACTAGGAAACACGGTTTCCCGAGTACTCGACAGAGGGTTAGAGGCTCGACGAAAAATAGTGGGAGGCAAGAATTGAATTTGCAATACTCGTTCAATTACTCGCCATACGCGCTCATTTAAATTATTTCGTCGTTAATTAAATGTTAGTTGGACTAATATTTAAATTGTTGTTTTATTAACAGTTGGACTGTATTATAGTTGATTATATATAATTGGATTATATTAATCAATATATTTGAATTAATTAATTTCATTTACAGTTGATTTTATAATTGGATTATAGTAATCAATGTATTTGAGGTTAATTAATTAGATTATATTTGATTATATAGTTGGACTATTATAATCATTATAATAAATAGTACCACAAATCGTTGATTAAATAGTTGGACTATTAGAATCAAGATAGATATGAAAGATTAGTGTTTAAGACATAATCCTGGGTGAAAATGTATTTAAACGACTTTATTTTCAAATCGGGAATAAATTTTCAGGATGGTCCTGGAAACTAATTAGTTATTTTATTTGATAAAATAATATTATGCCTAAGTCCGGAGTTAAGCAAATAAGTGGAACATGATATTTGGAATATTCATGTAATGATAACTTTAGTGCTTAATCCATAATACTTGTCATATAGACTCCTTAATTTCTTTATCAGAACTAAGGATTAGATTCTTAAAGTATGATATTGAAATTGAAGGATATTCAAAGATTAGATCTTAGAAGTACTTTTAAAATTGCAATAAATAATTCTTGGAGAATTAAAGACTATTCTCAAGGAGATAAAGTCAAAATTTGCAATTAGGCAAGTAGTGCAAGGCACACCTTACTTCAATATTCTAGAAACCCGAGGCTTGGTCAAAGGTAACCGGAATATTGAAAATGACAAAGGCAAAATCATTATAGTCTTCTTGGAAGATAAATGACATATCCCAAAATGTCTGCACAATTGTGGCAAACGGAATCGCGAAGCGTGACTGTCGTTTGGACAAAGCAGACATGAAGGAATTGAAGACGAGCAAGGCTCTGACTTCAAATATGTTTGTCAAAATTATGTTCATTACTAGTATTAAAATTGGATTTTTAGATACTTAATATGGTACATAATAAATATATATATTGATGTTCAGAATCTGCTATGAGCAGGATTAGAGAACTGTTATAATGTAACTAGTTTGACTAGATACATTATCTCTTTATCAGTGTTTAACCCACTGCGGGTGAACCTTAATATTTTAGAACACTAAAGTGTTTATATAATAAGGATGATATTGAGATAAACACATTAAATGTGAATAACATAATTTATATTTTGAATATAAATAAATCTCAAATATATATAATGACAAACAAATAGCTCAAAATGATTTGATCAAAGAAACTAATTATGGCATTGTTGTCTGGGACACAATCGAATAAGACTCGTATATCCACACTTTCGAAGAGTGGGTACTCGGACTGTTTTGATTCCAATCAAATAAAGTCTACGAATCTAGTTTATTGGGCAATATGCCTAAAACACTATTTACTTGGTAAAAATGTAAATGCCACCGATCTATTAGCCCTTGTTCATAGTGAAGCAAGTGGGCCCATGTCTAGCTAGGCTAGATGCGAATATGAATATTTCGTGACCTATACGGATGTGGCATCGCGTAATGGTTGTGTGTTTCTTTTGAAGAACACAAATCGGAAACTTTTAGAGTTTCGACACGAAATAGACAAATAGATCGACTATAGTATTATACCGTCACGGTAAGACCGTAATGGAAAATACTTAAGCAATAAGTTTCTTATATACTTGAAAGAGTATAGTATTCTTTCAAATTAGGACTCCTCCCGGAACACGTCAAAGTGACGGTGTGTCCGACTGGATTAACCGAATCATGTTAGACATGATAAGGCCAATCATGAGTCGCTCTGAGCTACTATTTCCTTCAACGGATAAGTTTTAACAGTGCAATAACTTATTCAGAATAAGGTTCCATAATAATCTGTTTGACAGATTACATATTAGATATGAACGGGAAAGAAACCGGGTTTCTCATTCCTGACAATTTGGGATGCTAGGCATATGTTTGGATGATACCAAACTAGAACCCAAATTGGATAAGTGTCAATTGTAAGCTATCCTAAGGATACCATAAGTATTGTACTTATACATCTCACCAGAGAACAATTTGATTGTTGCTCACCATGCAGTTTTCCTGAGAGGAATACAGACATGCAGTGGTAAGTGGGAGGATAGTAAAACTCGATGAAAATCGGAGTAATACTATTCAAGGCACCTATTCCTAATGGAACATAAATAGTTCATCAAGGATGAAACTATTCCATTAATCTTCGAATACACAAGAACCGCGTAGATCGGAGAGAGTCAGAAAACACACCTGGGGTATGGTTTCTGATCACCACATCACCGGTTCTGTGTACGCCAACTACTGGGTATATTGAGAATGGTAGAGTATTGGGTGTGATGTCAAGACGAAGTATCACTTCAGTCATAGTGGAGATGATGTCACGCAGGATACGGTATTAGTGCTCTTAAGTGTTGCGCAACCATCGGGATATTATGACTAGGTCATGCATACCGATTATAGAGACTAGTTACCAGACATCCGACATGTGCTTCGGACGGGGCAGACACTTATCCAGCCCAGCCCTAGCACGTGACTATCCGATACTGGGCCGATATACACAATACTTGGTAGACTACGCCTGATATAGATCTTAAATATTCTTATAAGAATATGACCGGAGAATTGGGGACTTCGTGCTTTGCTAGAAGCCGATTGTGTCTCGTAAATCGGTAGAACGTAGTACTTGGTACGTACGTGATTCGGATACTCCGACGACCGTATTTGCTGCCGAATTATCCGGGGATCTCATGGGTCGCTTCCCAAAGATTCACCGATGACGTATGACTCGCACTTTTATTAATCTGTGATCTGGAATTAATATGATGAGAGAGAAAATTAATATGGGATTAATTACAGAGATATTTTATCTGGGATAAAATATCAATTTAAAGAGAGAGAATGATTAATTTGGAATTAATCGAGGAATTAATATATTTGATATATTAAACGAAATTGGATTTTGACGCGGAATTAAAATTAGATTTTAATTCGGGCGAGCGAATTAATTTAGAATTAATTCGTTAGCGACGTGAATAGTGATTTCGCTAGGCGTAATCATTTAATTACGACGCGACGGAAAATTCGTTAATTTAGAATTAGCGAACCGAGCGACCGAGAATATTTACGAGCGCATTCGCATTTCGAATTCGAGCGCGGCTCGTCAAATCAAGCGTCAAATCGTTAGTCGCGTCAAGCGTCAAATCACTTGTCACTTTGAGTGATGTGACTTGACAAGATTGACTTGATGTGATTGAGGGATGTGGTTGTTGAGGGAATTAATGGTTTTATTTGTTTGACTTTTAAACCATTAAAGTAAAATGGATTTAATGATTTTAAAATCATTTTGTGTAATATATACACAATTCCTTTTACCAAAAACGTGATACCCTTTTCCCTCCACTCTCTCTTCTTCTTCTTCCTCTCCTCACCGCCATTTTCTGGTTTCAAAGAGACAGTGAACTGTCGAACAAAATGAAAAGAAAATGGAGGGAAGCAAGTGCGTTTTGGGCAAAACAAGAGTGCTAGCACACTCTGAGATCAATGCGAAGGTGATAGGGAAGTCCCCCATGAGCCGGGAACGTTTTGATGAAGCTTGGAGCTCGTTTTTGATGTTCAAAATGGCCAAAAACAGCAGCCCATTTCAGCCACTGTCACAGCAGCAGTTCACGCCCCAACAGTGAGCAGAATTTCAGTTCGTTTTTGTTGCCAAATCGTCTCTCAACCGCTCGATGTAAGTATTCCGCACTTCCGTCGTTGTATTCACTTATGATTCATGCTTGAGTTTTGATCTTGGGACCTTTAAAACTCTAACACGAACGTCAAGCAGATTGCTTGCGTTCGTGTAGCGTTCGAATCGGCGTTCGAACGGTGTCGGTATTTCTGGTTTTGCTGCTAGCCTCACATCTAAGCCCAATTAGCCTACCAAAGCCCATAAAACATATCCAACTAATAAAATACATATTTAACACATGACAAAATTAAATAAAATCTAAAAATCTTATACCAATTTAAAATAATATCATGCCTAAACAAAACAAATTAAATATATTATATTCCTTATCTAGCCAAGACATGTCCCTCAATCAAATATATGAACTTCCTAATCAAGCATAATCTTGTCTCCAATCAATCTTGTGTTTTCCTTACATAACACCAAATCATATCCTCCTTTAATGCACAGATCCCTTCCTTGTCAAGCAAGTATTCACCCATCCCCTTTGTCTATAAAAAACACATTGCCAAGACACTTCCCCTTCTCCAATTCACGCAAAGAAAGCAAGAAAAAACCCTAGTCCTCACGACCAAAACAAGAACAAGCATCAAAGAATTCTCCTTTCATCCTTCACTCTCCATAACCGAAAACATCAAGCCCCTTAAACACCTCCCCATAGCCGAGAATCATCACCCAAAACAGTCTTCTAACGCCACCAAAACTGCATCACCGAAACAGTCACAAAGCCCCACTGTAATCACCATAAAACACCCTCCCTGAAACTGCCTAACATCACCGAATAAACTGCCATAAAACTGCACTGCACCTACCGAGAAACAGCAGCCCTGTACCCCTAAAATTACCGAAAAACACACCAAAAACAGTCACCTAAATATAGCAAACACATTGACCGCAAATCAGCAGTAAAACAACAGTAAAACAACTGCAAAATAGAAGCGAAACGGAGCGAAAATGGTAGCTTGAGCAGCGAAACAGCGAGAGAAAACGTTGAACCAGTGAATCGGGGGAGTTGCGGAGCATCCACCCTTCCAACGACCGCGTACGGTACTTCCGAGAGTCGACATAAAAGGTTAGACCTGATGGCACTTTTCGTAATTATTTTTATTCATCTTTTAATCGTTTTAGTTATTTATTTCGTATGAGAGTCGTTCATTGATGCATGTTGTGGGTTTGAATAAAATGGAAAATGTGTCGCCTCTTGTGGTATATAGGATGGAAACCCAGACATAAATTCTGTAGCCGAATCCGAAGGGACGGTAGTGCGGTCTGTACTTGGGATACAACTCCACGTACCACTTGAGCAAACGTCGTATATTTTGTTTTATGTTGTTTTGATTCGTTATTATCTGTTATTTAAATTCTGCATGTTATTTGTTTGTGTAATGATGAGATAAAGCGTATGGGCTTAGTAAGTTGGATTAAAGGTCCTCCGTTCGAGGGATTAAAATCCTTTACCACGACGCTTTGCCGCGCCGGATGATGTATATTCAGTTGAATGTAAAATGTGTTCAATCGGAAATACGAACCTTGTACTTATGCATGCGAACTTAGGAGTAAATTATCCTTGGAAATAAATGTTGTTTAGGCTTGGTTAAATTATTGCATAAATCATTTCATTACAAGTGGCATAAGTAAGGGACCATTCCGAACCCAACGGTTTGAGCTCTTCCCTTGCGAGGGGTGAGTGCGGCCTTAAATCTTTGTCCCAATTCACACCGGGTGGCGACTCCATCATTCTCCGATTTAGTCCCCCGTGGCCTACTTCGTACTCCCAATCGGGCCACGAGCCCGGAACAGCATGCGTCGCCCAGTTTCTATGTTCCCACACCAGGCTTGATCTTCTCCTTTTTCCATTAAAGCTCCTCCAGCAACAGCATCGATTGTAGTTATCATCAGTCTAGAAAGTCCATTATAAAAAGTTTGGACTTGGAGCCATTTTGGTATCTCATGGTGAGGACATTTCCGGAGCAAATCTTTGTACCTTTCCCAAGCTTCGTAGAGAGTTTCTGAGTCTTGTTGTACAAAGGATGTGATATCATTCCTCAGCTTTCCAGTTCTGGCTGGTGGATAGTACTTTGCAAGAAATTTGATGGCTAAAGTGTTCCAAGTTGTGATGGAACCTGCGGGTAGTGAATGTAGCCAAGCTTTAGCTCTGTCCTTCAAGGAGTATGGGAAAACACGCAGTCTCATTGCTACTTCAGCTTCTCGCTTGTAATTGAAAGTGCCGCAAACTTCCAGGATGTTGATGATGTGGGCATTAGGATCTTCAGTTGCATTCCCCCCAAACTAAACTGACTGCTGAATCATCTGAATGCATATTTTGATGTCACCCGCATTTGCTGGTAATGGAGGAAGTACAATACAAGAAATGAGTCTGTCAACCACCGGAATGGTTATGTCTCGAATGGGAATTGGTGGTGCAACCTCCAAAGGTTCAGGTTCCATGTTAACAATTGCTTCTTGGCCTTCTCGCCTTTCCCTTCTCAACTGTCTGATGGTTCTTTCAATCTTGGATCAAGCGGTCGGAGTTCAAAGCTTCTGGTTCGTCTCATGAAGTTTCTGAGAACCTGAAACAGAAGAAAACAAAAACAATAAGTAAAAAGCAAATTAGATACAAGTAAAGGTATCTAACCTTAAAACTAATAGTGAAAAATAAATAAGTTCCCGGCAACGGCGCCAAAAACTTGACCGGTTCTTACACAGGCGTATAACGCAAGCGCACATATCGTTCAAGTAGTATAAAAAGTATCGATCCCACGAGGACTTAATACCTAATCTATTAATTTTATGAGGTCAAATGATTACTAGTATCTAACAGGTTGTTTGATTGATTTGAAATGGTGAAGATTTTAAATTTAAAAACAAGTAAATAAAATTGCACGAAGGTAGGTTTAAGAAAATTTAATATTAAAAACTATCTAGGGTTATTTCATGTTTGTGTAATAAATTGGTTTACTAACCTGGAACACTAAATTATGCAAAAAGCCTCTGTCGATGGTCAGACGCAAATATCCAGTTTAACCCAATTGAACCATATATCTATGTCAACCAAATTATCTGGATTCATTAAGTTTAAATTCCAATTATGGCTACCCCGCCCGACAGGTATATGTCTTTCGTGTAAGGAAATCTATTAAAGGGTTATCTATCCTCTAAGAAGATCGTGGGCTATTAAGTCTAAGGCTGAAACCTAAAATTCATTTGTCAAGTTTATTTTAGATTTACCAGATCTATCTTATTAGTGGCCAATTAACAAGACGCATTAAGCTTGAGACTTAATAAGTAAACCTTTAAATTACTCAAACTATAAAATAACCCCTTATAAACCGGTGATATTAAAATTCATCACAACCCCAGATAACTAATTTAGTTACAACACATAACTAGGGCTTGTAAAAACTTAAAAGTAAAAGACATACAGTAAAAATGCTGAAAAATAATTGCGGTAAAGTAAAAGCTGAAAAGTAAATTACAATAAAATACAATGTTAAGGTAAAAGGATCAACTTTTTCTATTTACTATTTAGATATCTCCCTTAATATAATATATTAACTTGTGATTATTTTACCAACCGTCCATATAGGCGGTAACCTGATTAAGTCAAATTAAGTCCAACCAGCCATAAAGACGGAACCAAAATAAAACTGCCATATAGGCGGTAAGAAAATATAATTACCAACCGACCAATCTGGCGGTATCCTTGATTAGTCAGGTTTAAACCAGATTAAAATGAATTACCAACCGACAAATATAGCGGTATCCTTTTTAAGTCAAATTTTAAATAGTGAATATATTATATTTAAGGGAGATTAATCTAAATAGCAATAGTAAAAGAATTATCTTTCACCCTAGCAGGGGGAAGTTACCTTCTCATGGTTGAATAGTAAAAACTGTAAAAGTAAAAAAAAGTAAATTATTATTATTACAGAACGTAATTAAAATTAATTACAAAACTGAAATTAAAAGAAACTAGATAGAAAACTCCCTATTTACATCAGAGAAATTAGAGAGGAAGGTACATTTGAAACTGAAATTTCGAGCTCTATTTATACGCCCCAATAAGGTCCCCGCGTCGCGACGCCAAGTTTGTTCTTGCGTCACGACGTGATGACGTGTCATCACGTGATTGGCCGGTTCCGATTCTTATCTGATGACGTGGCGATTGCGGATAATTTTTTTCAATAATTATACTGACGTGGCGCTGACGTGGCGTTGACGTGGCGACACATGGCGAAAAGGATTGTCGGCACCATAAGATTGTGACACGTGGCACGCTGTGATTGGTTGATGATGACATGGCACTTTGACTCGGTCAACCGGTGATTCAGACGATGGTGTGGCATACACGTGGAGTGACACATGGCGATGGCGACTGTCGGCACCGTAGGATGATGACACGTGGCATGGCGCACGTTAGCAGATCGGTTGTGATGTTGACACGTGGCACGGTGCATGTTAGCAAAGTCAAACTTCTCAGATTCTGACTTGTGGAACCGGCGCACGTTAGGCGTCGCGAAGCCAAAGACTTGCGCGTCGCGACGCGTGAAATTACCAAAATGCCCTTTTCTCTAATTTTCTCTGTTTTGGCCCCAAATCACATCCAAAATGTCTTGAAACTTTATTTATCTACAAAATAACACAAAACACATCAAAATATTCACAAAACTCAAGAAACTATATAAAATATTAGGTTAAATGAGTGGGAAATAGTGATATAATTACAACTCATCACGTGTACGACCCGACACGCCCAGGTAATGAGTACGACTGTCAGTATATGTTTGGTCAGAGGCAAAGGGATACCTTCGGGGTAGAAAACTTCTCTCCACAGCGGTTTCAGCCTTAACCTCTTTTCCGCCAACACCACCCTCCAATTCCTATCAGGTGGAGGAAGGCTCATAATATAGTTCGTATTTGCTACGACCCCGGGCGTCACGTCGAAGCTACGATTGCAGTTGGAACCTAGAAAAGAAACGACAAAAGAACGTCAAGGGCATATTGAGTCCACAAACATGAAAAGAACGTAACCAACACTCACTAGTAATTTCCCAACACTCAGGAATTCTACCAGTCCCAGTCGACCCGAACACACCCTCCCCGTTTACGAAAAAGTAAGTCTTTTGCCAGCCCCCTCTATCGTTTGAAGTCAACCCCGAAATCAAGTGTTCTCTCTTTTGTCGAAGGAATAAGTGGTATCTTCCTTTCTCCACTACGTGTTCCTTCATATAATATGTGTAGAGTAAATCCTTCACCCCGAATCTAATTCCCAACTCATATGCTAAGACCTCAACCGACATCAAGACTCTCCACGTGTTTGGCATGAGTTGGGAAGGGGCTATTCCGTAATGATCTAAAACTTCCCACACGAGCTTTGGAACTGGGAACCTAAACCCGTCTGCAAAGGGACGCTCGTATAACCCAATCCACCCGGGAATCCTATAGTCGATTCGTTCTTTCGAAGAAGACAACCTAACTCGAACCGACTCAGGAAACCCGTACTTTATCTTGATCTCCCTCATGGTCCTCTCAGTTACACTACTCTGAGGAGTTTTAGTCAAAAGATTGGTTGGTTTACTCGTGCTAGGTTCGCCCGAATCGGAAGGGATAATACGGAGAGACGGCACATCTTTGGGTATACCAAGAGGATCCTCTATCGACGCGACAGTCAGCACATCATCATCCCCTCTACTCGGCGTTTCTTTATCAAATCTACCAAAAGGGGAGACGGCTTGCAAAGGCGAGCCTACATACATCTCCATCGACGAATCATCAGAACTTGAGCAACCTTCAGACGAAATTTCAGTTCACTCTAGAAACAACGAATCAACCTAAAACCAACATGACAGAAGATCAAACATAGGCTACACACAAACACAATCTTAAATATCCTCGACACAATTAAGGATCAAAGCCTAAATTCCAACCAAGAACAACTTGAATATATCTGTAAAGGACTTGAAGATTTGAAGAACATAAAGAAATGATAGAATAATACCTTAAACTCGAGGAGAGCCCTTCAAACTTGCGACTCTCGAGAGAAGATATCGCGAATGAAGTGAATGAGACCCCTTAAGGCCTCTTATACCATCCCTCACAGTAACTCATTATTCACCCGCCAAAAAGAGGCCTCGAAAACAACGCTGCATTTATTACAGGCGAAGAAATCGAGGGAAACTGGAGACACTCAGCATCAGATAAGGCGTTGTCGATTGGATACCCAAGCAACGCTGGCACAAATAAAGTCAATGGACCTTCTCCTGGTCCAGACGACATGTGGGCCCCATTTGGTCCCTCTTTGATACCAAACGAGCGAATGTCTCCCTGGCCTCGTCAAGTCCAATCGACGGGAAAATTTCTCAATTGACTCGTGATGGAATCAAATAAAGTTAATGGACCTTCTCCTAGTCCAGACGACATATGGGCTCGATTTGGTCCCTCTTTGATACCAAACGAGCGAATGTCTCACTGGCCTTGTCAAGTTTAGTCAACGGGAACATTCCCCAATTGACTCGTGATAGAGTCAAATAAAGTTAATGGACCTGCTCCTGGTCCAGACAAATATTAATGGACCTTCTCCTGGTCCAGACGACATGTGGGTTCGATTTGGTCCCTCTTTGATACCAAACGAGCGAATGTCTCCCTGGCCTCGTCAAGTCCATCCGACGAGAATATTCCCCAATTCACTCGTGATGGAGTCAAATAAAGTTAATGGACCTTTTCCTGGTCTAGAAAAATATTAATGGACCTTCTCCTGGTCCAGACGACATGTGGGCTCGATTTGGTCCCTCATTGATACCAAACGAGCGAATGTCTCCCTGGCCTCGTCAAGTCCACTCGACGGGAACATTCCCCAATTGACTCATGATGGAGTCAAATAAAGTTAATGGACCTTCTCCTGGTCCAGACAAAAATTAATGGACCTTCTCCTGGTCTAGACGACATGTTGGCTCGATTTGGTCCCTCTTTGACACCAAACGAGCGAATGTCTCCCTTGCCTCGTCAAGTCCAGTCGACGGGAACATTCCCCAATTTGACTCATGATGGAGTCAAATAAAGTTAATGGACCTTCTCCTGGTCCAGACCAATATTAATGGACCTTCTCATGGTCCACACGACATGTGGGCTCGATTTGGTCCCTCTTTGATACCAAACGAGCGAATTTCTCCCTGGCCTCGTCAAGTCCAGTCGACGGGAACATTCCCAAATTGACTCGTAATGGAGTCAAATAAAGTTAATGGACCTTCTCATGGTCCAGACAAAAATTAATGGACCTTCTCCTGGTCCAGACGACATGTGGGCTCGATTTGGTCCCTCATTGACACCAAACGAGTGAATGTCTCGCTGGCCTCGTCAAGTCCAATCGACGGGAACATTCCCCAATTGACTCGTGATGGAGTCCAAAAAGTTAATGGACCTTCTCCTGGTCCAGAAAAAAATTAATGGACCTTCTCCAGGTCCAGACGACATGTAGGCTCGATTTGGTCCTTCTTTGACACCAAACGAGTGAATGTATCCCTGGCCTCGTCAAGTCCAGTCGACGGGAACATTCCTCAATTGACTCGTGATGGAGTCAAATAAAAGTTAATGGACCTTCTTCTAGTGCAGGCGAATATTAATGGACATTCTCTTAGCCCAAACGACATGTTGGCCCGATCCGGTCCCTCTTCGATACCAAACGAGCGAATGTCTTGCTGACCTCGTCAAGTCCAGTCGATGGGGTCACCCCCATGTGGCTCGTAATAGTCATATGAAAGTTCTTTGACCTACCTTTGATCCATTCGACATGTAGATTCGGTTCGGGAACACCCCCAATTGGCTCATACTGTTGTCAAGTATGATCAAATTGACTTCCATTTGGTTCATGCGTCATTTCTACTCGATTATGATCATCTGCGATACCAAACGATTGAACTTCTTCTTGGCCTCATCAGGCCCAGTTTGTCTACTATCATCAGGCTAGTTAGGAACTTGACTCATACTCGGCTCAAATAAACCGAAGGGTTCTGATGGCCTTCAGACTAGACGAATGGAGCTCGCCCGAATACCTCGCCTAGTGATGTCGACTGAAGTAAATCTAGACCATTAACAGAAGCAATCTTCACTAAGGTCTACTAGAGACGTCATTTTTCTCCAGGCGACTCTCAAGTCGCTCGTTTTTGTCTCGATTAGGGCAACAAAGACCCTCCAAGCTCAGTCCAGATGACACGAATAGCGATTACTCTCCAAGCCAAGTATCCATTGACTTATAGAGTATAAGACAAACTGTACGGGCCAAATTTGGTCCAGGGGTAATTTCGACCTCTTTTGCTTTAGGTCCACTAATGAATACACCCCTGAAGCCTCCTAACCAAACCCCAAAGACATAGTGCAGGCCCAGGCCCAATGAGCACCAATACCCATAACTGATGGGCCATCCAAAGGTCAGCCTACGAGATGCCAAAACTCATTAACGCCATACATAAACCCATCCGTTCCAGCCTACAACGGGCAAAAAGCAACATTAAATTCCTCGTGAAGTCGACCCAACAGAGGAGCAGTCAAAGAAGCAATAAAGGCATACGTTACTAGAGCATGTATATAGAGGCAACGAGGCTTCAAGAGGAGGGGCATTCAACTTCGAGCTCTCATACTCACAGCGTTAGATCACTCTCACTCAAACTCATAACATCTCTTAACTACCGCCCTCACGGCAGCCCACGGGGATCAAGGTAACATCTGACCTTGTCTCTCCCTCTACAGCTTCATTTACATCCATCACTGACTTGGGCGTCGGAGTGCCTACGACATCCACCACACCAGTGGGTAGACCCTCCTTGCTCATCCTACCCTCTTTGTTTTGCAGGATCGCTAGTACCCATTCTACGAAATCCCGATTGTAGACGTCGGGTGTAAATCAACTTCTACAGTGTGTCAGTTAGAGCCTACCAGACTTCCTTGACTAAAGTGGTGGAGAGCTCAGGATGATACCCGAGTTGGCTAGTGCCGATGGATCAACGAGATTACATAATGATCTATATATTCAGATGCTTTCTTTATCCTAGCCCGGTTTAAATGGTGGATTTTTTTGATGTCCCCCAACAGGCTGTAAGGTTCGCAAGAGTTAGAAGGTAGTACGGGTTAGTTCAAAGTAAGAGACAAGGTCGGGTTGTTACCTCCCACCCGGAAAACGTTAGGAACTTCTATGCCTTCGTTATCTTCCCACCGGAGCATTCCCCAAGGGCTCTGGGCCCAGAACCATTTGTCCTTAAAGTTTTCATTTATAGCTGGAAGATGGGTAATCAAGTGGTTGACCCCATCATAAGATGAAAGATAACACCAACCCTTGTATTCTTTCGGGTTGGCATTCATTCGGTATAACCTTTGCAGTTCACATAACTCTGTTTCTTTTAACCCGGCCTGGCTCCATATCACATGGAGGCCGGCTAACACCTTCCACCTATTCAAGTTCAGCTGGCACATGGCTAGGTTCATGCTAGACAACATCTTCGTAAAATATTTTTACATAGGTACACACAGCCTTATATCGAAGAAAGCCCTGCACAATGCTACCCTACCTCTTTCCGGACGACTCGCCAGATCATTTTTGTCGGGGACCATGAGATCGATCTCCTTGGGAACACCAAATATCTCCCTCACCTCCTACATATCAGCTTTAGTTATCGTGAGCATGATCGATATCCAGGCCTTCAAAGTCGAGCTAGGGGCGTTGAGGCTCGGGTTGGACAACTATCTGTTGGTAATCTTGTCTCTCTTCTTCAGAAGCAGTCGGTGTGGTGTCGTAGTCATCAGGAATTTCTGACCCAGAGCTATGCACCACCTCGGGTCTAATTGGCACGTCGGGAGGCAACATTTTGAGCGAAGTGAGGGAGGAAGATGACTCAGATTCAGATATTCCTAGCAAGACACGACCCGATGGAGGATTGTTAGTGGAACATGTTAGGGGTTTTGTCATCATCTTCCCTACCAAATATTAAACCCTAGAAAAGCTCTAAATTCCCTAACAAAGGCAGAACTTTAAATCTTTCAGAACCAACAAAGGCATACACCCAAAAAAAAACTTACAAACACATGCCTCCTAAACACAAAACCCTAGAACATGCCCACACAAACAGGGATATACATGAACAAACTCGCCCTCATACCACCATTATCATAGTAAACCCCCAAAAAACATAGCATATACATGAACAACCAGAGCAGCCCAGATATACAGAGACATATAAAACATAATATGAGAGTTTGGTAAAGAAAGTACTCGTTTGATGAGGAAGATGTTGATGAACTTCACGGGCCTTGAAGATCTGGAATTGCAGAACACGAGAGAGAAATCATGTCTTATTTGGGGAAGAAGAATTCGCAAAAGAAGAGAAAGGGCGCACAATGGTCATTTTTATAGACGGCTTGGGCTGGTTCAGACCATTGGATCAAGGTGAATGGCTCGGATCAGCGGCACGTGTAGCAGAGATCTGGACTCACCGTTTGAATTTCAAATGGACAAACGAGATGCGGAAACTGTTCAGTTGGCGCACGATTATTCGGTTACACCCGGTTTGGGCGCGTAGGCCACGGATGCACGACGCGTGGCATCTTGGGAAGGCAGAAGGGCATGTCGTTTTGAATGACGTGATGGGCATTTAAGAAGGCAATGATGGTGTTTCAACTACCAATGCACGGTTTAAAAAATCAAAGTTGGCATTTAATGAAACAATCATGGCATAGGGGGTGACGAGGCTCAAGCCCGATGAAGAGACAATTTTCTTGAATGCGAGATCCTGACTTGAGGACCAGAATGAGCCCACCCCACCATTATAGTTCCTGGCATCAACTCACCAATTCGTTGATACCAAAAATTATGGGACAGATGTTGATGGTGATTTTTGGGCCCTAGGACCCTAACGAAGTAAGAATGGTATAAATGGGATTTTCATGTCCAAGACTCAGGGGCACAGGCCCAAGAGGCAGGGGCGTCCTGTCCGGGGAATAGATCAGGATTGGTCTTCAATTGATACTCGAACCGAGGTATAAAGCTGTTCAGAGAAGCGAATGGGAATAAAGGTCCAGACCTGATCCGACCTAACCGCTCAGAAGGGCAGGATGGCTGTTGTTTCAGTTGCCCGACCTGGTAGGGCGAGACGGGATAGTAACGATATGATCAAAGTGACGTAAGCCCTACATGGGGACTTTCACTCCCCAAAAGGTATGATGTGACAGAAGCGGGTCATCAGTTTATCTTCTAGCATACGCTATCACATGGGAGTAGTTAGAGTACAGGCTGGCACTGTGGCATAGCGTGTGGCAGTTGTCAAAAGAGGCATGGTTTAATGAGGTGCTAGATGGCAGGGCTACTGTTTGCAAAGTGGTTGGGGAAGAGAGTGCGAGGCGGAGGCAGGTTCACGTGGGCGACGTCACGAGGATAGTGTAATAGTTGGTTTTGCCTTAGTCTATAAATAGGTTGAGAATTCATTGTAAGGGGTAGCAAAAATCTATTTCACACATAACTTGTAAAAGAGAGCAAAAAGTTTTTGTAAACAAGAGCTAGTAAGAGGTCGGTCAGGGGTGTAATCAAGAGATAGACAGGTCGGTCATACCCATCACGTTATAAAACTTCATTTTCTCTTGTGCCCGTGGATGTAGGTTGGATCCATTCCGCCGAACCACGTTAAATACTATGTTCTATCTGTGTGTTTTTTCCAATTTTTTGCTAAATTTGTATTTGGTCCCCAAAACAAACAAATTCACAGTTGTTTCGATTTGCTCCTATAATGAAATCAGCTGTCAAGAGTATGTCTATATGCTATTTCTCGGTGATGCTAAATGGTACTTATGGAGGCTCTTTTTCATTCAACTAGAAGGCTTCACAAAGGTGATCTTTTATCCCGTATCTATTTATTATTGCTGAGGAAACGCTTTCAAGGCTTTTGAATGCTGGAGGAGATGAAGGTGTGTTTTGCGCTCTTCTCTTTGTTGCGGAGGTGCCTCGAGTTACTCATTTCTTGTAAGCTGATGATTTGATTATTTTCCTGAATGGTGGTTTGCGTCGTATCAAAGCAGTTGCAAGGATTTTACAATCCTATGAGGAAATGTCAGGTCAAAAAATAAATCATGGTAAATCTGGGATTTTTTCTCTGAACGGTGTGGTAATGCTCAATATCGCAGACTGCATTAGATCTCTCAATTTAAGATCGGGTCCTTTCCAACTACTTACCTAAGAGTTTCCCTGTGTCAGAAATTTTGAGCCTTTGATCTATAAATTTCGTGATAAGCCGGTAGGTTGGAAGTCTAGTTTATTATCAGCTGGTGAGAGGATTATCCTCGTACGATAAGTTCTCTCAAACTTAGCTGTCCATCAACTTTTTATGCTACGCATCCCTAAGCTGTTCCTCAGTAAAATTAATTCCTTCTTAGCAGATTTTATTTGGGGTTTCGATATGGAAGGCTGGAAATGAAATTGGCTCTCTTTGATCGGGTGACAAAACCGATTGAAGAGGGAGGCCTAGGAATCAGAAAAATATCGGATGTGTATAAATCCCTGTTGAGGTTTCGGGTGGTAATTCGGGTAAACGCAGCGGATTGCGGAAAATCAAAATTTTCCGATTTCAATTATTTTTCTTGAGTAATTAAAATAAACTAATTTATTTCAATTAATCAATATTTAATAACTGAAATTTTTACCCAAAAATCAGATTTTTCAGAAATTACCAATTTACCCCAAAATTGTGAATTTTAATCATTTTAGTCCAAAATTGTTCAAAACAATTTTAATTGATTCTAAATCAATTCCAAAATGATTTATTTATGTCTAAAACATAAAAATTCAGTTTTACAATTTCAGAAAATAATTTTTCCGAAATTGCCAATAGGTCCCTCAATTTTCAAGAATTTGCAATTTGGTCCTTTATGTTCAAAACATGTCCAGATCAATTCCAAAAATTCCCAAATTTTAGATACATCATATATACATCTAAAATCATCACATATATGAAAAGCCCCAATTTTGGTGAAGGTTTGAAACCCTAATTTAATAATTTCACAAATTAATCAATTACACCACCAAATTAATTAAATTCAATGCTTTAATTCAAATTTTCCAACACCAATTGAGTCTCACCATCATGAAATATACTAAGAACAATTCTAGGTTTACCATGAGTGGCTACTAAACTCTAGAATGGCAACAATCCATCAATATGGCATAAAGATTACTTAATAAACTAATTTAAGCAATCTTAATTGAATACATGCTTTCATCTTCAAATCAAACCCCAAAACATCAAAATACAACCATGAGAGAGTAGAGAAAAATCTAAGCCAATCATATTGAAGCTTATAAACATAGAAACAATTTTCTAGAAGGCAAAGTTAAAAATTCTTACCAAATTTCTCAATTTTAAACTTTTCTTCACTTTTCCTTCCTTTTTCTTTGCTCTCGTTTTTTTTTGTATTTGTTTTGGGTTTGTTGGAATAGTCAAAGCAAAACAATGAAAATGGTATATATATTTTCCTTCAATTCACGAAAAACAAGGAAAAATAACAACCACAATTTCATTTATTTTTTGTTTTAAAATAATTGGAAATTGGCATAATTAATTTGTGGTCTATAAAATAATAAATTAATATTTATCCAATACCAACCAATTATTCATGCCAAATTAACCAATCAAAATAAGCCAATTAATCCAATTAAAAAATGCCATTTATCTTATCTTTATAAGAAAAAATATTAAATATTTAATTGATTTAATTATCCAACAATTGAATAAATAAATAATTAAATATAAATATCTCAAAAATATATGTATTATATTTACATTAAATAATCAAAATACATATATTAATTATAAATATCAAATATCATAATTCGATATTTAATAAATGGCCAAAAGCATGTATTATCGTTTAACCGTTAAACGATTTATAAATAATCAATATTATTTATAAAAAGTTGCCCTAGTGCCCAACGAGTATATCTCATTAGTGAGACTCTCTAGGTTTAGGCATATCCGTCACGAAATCCAATTTCGTGTCCATAATTTACCCACCCGTAAATTATGACGAACACGGATAAAATCCCGAACCATACAGGTCGAGGTCACCGCATACGTATAATCCTTCCGTCACAGGTATCCGGATTATCCCAGAGATATAGATATAAACGTCAAATCTCTTTAGGTATAATCCCGTCGACGAAACTATTAGCAATCTTTTAAAATAACACTTAGAACTAATTTCTACAGTGTACCACGGGCCCATGGGTTTTAACAGATTGCTAATTTGGATACCTATGCTCTGTACACAGAACTGACAGATCCTTTCTTGATACACACAGGATATCATGAGGATCAGTCCACACCCAACGAACAGGCGGAGGTCTGATCTAAATAGATCGGTGACGTGACTGCCATCAAAGTGTGGAGGATACCTCATATATCCACAGTGGTACCTCAAGTCCGAGGATCACTATGCTCACTCAACCCGAGAGATTCTTATTGACGTTGGTGTACCATCTATTAAGAATCTTCAGTGAGTCGTTCAGTGTTTATCCGATATAAACACCTACATGTCTATACGAGTCTCCCAAGACTCATGGTTCATTGAGAAACCATTAGAATCCAACATTCCAATATACGACACGTACCAGTCTCAACGGGTTTACTTACTGACCAAGTAATTGTAAACCTTGACCAGGAACAGTTAAAGAATGACATTGTTATGATACTACTCAATGTCAGTTGCGACGCTTTTGCAACTGTATCATAACCAATCATTCTATGGTCATTTACGTCTTTACCATATAATAAAAGAATTTATATTACAGAAACTGTCTATTTTATTCATTAATAAAATATATACAAAAGTATTTACAAGGAAATACATAGGAAATTGGCGCTCAGAGCACCAACCCTAACAAAATCTCCCACTTGCTCTAGTGCCAATATCGATTGTATCTAATACCCATCGACTCCACATGCTTATCGAATAACTTCGGAGGTATGGCCTTCGTGAGCGGGTCTGCTACATTATCTTCACTAGGAACTTTGCACACGACAATGTCACCTCGCGACACAATCTCTCGAATAATGTGGTACTTTCGTTCCACATGCTTCGACTTCTGATGCGCCCTCGGTTCTTTTGCTTGCGCAATGGCACCAGTATTATCACAGTATAGTGGAATCGGATTCTCAATACTTGGGACAACTCCCAATTCTGTGATAAACTTCTTAAGCCAAACAGCTTCTTTTGCAGCTTCCGAAGCAGCAATATATTCCGCCTCTGTGGTGGAATCAGCTGTAGACCCCTGTTTGGAACTTTTCCAACAAACTGCACCTCCGTTAAGGGTAAATACGAATCCTGATGTAGACTTTCTATCATCGGGATCCGATTGGAAATCAGAATCCGTATACCCATTAATCTGCAGTTCATTTCCTCCATAAATGATAAACTTATCTTTAGTACCTTTAAGATACTTCAAGATATGTTTAACAGCCATCCAATGGTCATTTCCTGGGTTAGACTGATATCTACTGGTTACACTAACCGCGTAGCTAATATCAGGCCTCGTACATAACATGGCATACATTATGCTACCCAAACACGAAGCATAAGGTTGATTAGACATTCTAATCTTCTCATCTTCTGTTTGCGGACACATCTTCTTCGTAAGATGAATGCCATGTCTGAACGGTATATTTGCTGTCTTACAATTAGCAAAATTATACCGTTCTAAGATCTTATCAATGTACGACGATTGGGATAACCCAATCAGCTTCCTGTCTCTATCTCTATAGAGCTTTATACCCAAGATATAAGAAGCTTCACCCAGGTCCTTCATGGAGAAATTCTTACAGAGGTAAGCTTTGACGCCTTGCATCATTCCTATATCATTCCCAATGATTAGGATATCATCAACATAGAGAACTAGAAATACAATCATACTCCCACTGACCTTCTGGTACACACAGGATTCTTCTGCATTCTTGAGAAAACCAGACAATCTAATAATCTCATCAAATCGAAGATTCCAACTTCGCGAAGCTTGTTTAAGTCCATAAATGGACTTCTTAAGCTTACAAATCATGCCTGAGGTTCCGCTGGATACAAAACCCTCCGGCTGTTCCATATAGATTTCTTCGTCAAGAAATCCATTAAGAAAAGCCGTTTTGACATCCATTTGCCAAATCTCATAATCATGATAAGCAGCAATAGACAATAAAATCCTTATAGACTTTAGCATCGCAACTGGTGAAAAGGTTTCATCGTAGTCGACTCCAGGTCGCTGCGTGTAACCTTTAGCTACCAGTCTGGCCTTAAAGGTTTCAACCTTTCCGTCAGGCCCACGCTTCCGCTTGTAAACCCATTTACTGCCGATAGGAACAATTCCTTCAGGAAGCGGAACCAAGTCCCAGACTTGATTCTGATGCATAGAGTCTAACTCTGATTTCATGGCCTCTTGCCACTTCGCGGAGTCGATGTCCAACATCGCTTCTCTATAGGTATAAGGGTCAGTCTCTTCAACTAAGAGAACATCCAGACTCTTTTCTTGTATCAAAGACAAGCGTTCAGGAGGTCTAGGTACCCTTTGAGACCTACGGAGTGTGTGTGTTGAAGGCCCTTCATCTATTTGAACATCAGTTCCTCCACTGGTTCGTTGGTTCCAGGTTGTACTTCATCAAGTTCAACCTGTCTATGATTACCTCCTTCAGACAAAAATTCCTTCTCAAGAAATTTTGCGAAGCGAGCTACGAACACACTTCGACGCTCGGTATCATAGAACAAATATCCTTTCGTATTTGAAGGATATCCAACAAACCTAAACTTCTGCCCTCGAGGCAAAAGCTTATCTTGCTGAGCCACCCTGACATAGGCAGGACAACCCCAAATCTTAACATAATTAAGATTCGGTTTCTTACCAGTCCATATCTCATATGGAGTTGTGGAAACAGCTTTGGAAGGAATCTTATTCAAAAGATGTGCAGCAGTCAAAAGAGCATAACCCCATAAATAATAGGGCAAATCTGTAAAACTCAACATCGATCGAACCATATCCAATAAAGTCCGATTTCTCCTCTCGGACACTCCATTGTGCTGTGGAGTACCCGGAGGAGTATATTGAGCGAGAATCCCATTCTCCTTTAAATAATCAATGAACTCATGGCTCATATATTCACCGCCCCGATCAGATCGAAGACATTTAATATATTTACCAGTTTGTTTTTCTACTTCATTTCGGAATTCCTTGAACTTTTCAAAGGTTTCCGATTTCTGTTTCATCAAATAAACATAACCATACCGTGAAAGATCATCGGTAAAGGTAACGAAGTAGGAAAAACCACTGTGAGCAGTTAGACTCAATGGACCACATACATCAGAATGTATTAGTTCCAATAAGTCAGATGCTCGGTGTCCTACACCTGAAAATGGGGCTTTGGTCATTTTACCCCGAATGCAAGATTCACAAGTTGGATAAGGTTCAATGGTGAGATCCGGTATCAAACCATTCCTAACCAACTGGGTTAGGCGTTTCACGCCTATATGACCCAACCTCATATGCCAAAGTTCAGTATTATTTATATCAGATACTTTACGTTTATTAATTCCAGCATTAAAGATATCTTGAGTGGTGTGCAAAATGTAATGACCGTGCTCATTTGGACAAACAAGGATCTGAACATTATATCTATCATATAAATACAAAGAACGGTTCTTAATATTTACATTATAGCCATCAGTATCTAATACAAAAAGCGATATGATGTTCGCAACACATCCAGGTACAAAAACAGTCATGCAACAAAAGGCTCCCACTGGGCAGGGGAATCTCGCATAAGCCCACAGCAACTGCATCCAAAGAGTCGCCACTCCCGAACCGCAATTGCATCTCCCCAGATTTTAGCCTCTACTTCTACTTCCTTCAGCACCTGCAACGAATTGCAAATGTGAATTGGACAAGCAGAATCCAAAATCCAACTGGATGACACAGCTTCACAAGCTAAAGAGATATCAATAATGGGAAAAATAAAAGTACCTGAAGATAGATGATTTCCTTTCTTTTGCGCAGAAAATTTTTGCTGGCTTGTGCTCTGTGGTGTTCGTCGGCAGCTGGATTCTTTGTCTTCGGCAGCTCTCTTGGGTTGGCTATCTTACCCTGGGGTGGAAGATTTGTACCCTTCTTCTTCTTCCCTTCTTCTTCTTCCCTTTATGTTTAGAATGGGAAGAAGCGGGAAGAGCAGTGGGTTTAGGAACGCGGGTCGGTACCCCCTTCCTCAAATCTTCCTCCGCTTGAACTAGCATCTGATGCAGTTCTTGGTAAGTACAGCTAGTCCCATGCATGTTGAAATACATCACAAATTGGCGATATGACGCCGGTAGAGATCCAAGAATGACACTTCGTCCTAAAGTGTCATTAAGAGGGAAATTGTAGCGTCTCAACTGTTCGATCAAATCGTTCAGATGAAGCACATGAGGGCTCACAGCCTGTCCCTCTTCTAATTTTGCATGGAACAGTTCCATAGCAATCTTATGAACAGTGACTTGCTCTTTGTTCATAAAGGATTCTCTCAACCGTGTCATCATAGTATATGCGTCAGGCAATCCAAAATATTGACTCTTAAGATCCGATCCCAAGGAACTGAGAATATATGATTTGACACGTCTGTCATCATCTTTCCATTTACGGAGAGTCTCGTGTTCCTCAGGTGTGGCATCATCAGGTATGGCCAGAGGCAACGGACCTTCCAACACATATTCTATTTGTTCAGACCCAAGAACAATTCTCAGATCTAAATCCCAATCTGCGAAGTTTTCGGCGCCCTTAAGCTTATTCGTATCTAGTATACGGGCAAAAGGATTAGAAGCAGGTGCCGCCATCGCAAATCTATCATATAGACAGCGAATAACAGTTAGCAGACATAACAGTTTCATAATAATATAAATCAAATAAAGCATAAATAGATCATGGATTTTTAATCTAAAAATGCCCTCCCACTATAACATGCAATACTGTAATCCCCAAACAGAATGCAATCAAACAATTAATCAAATTAAATTTAATAGCGAAAGGTGGATCCCATGAATATATTTCAGCTCACAGCTTTGGCACGTTCTCGCCTACGTATATTCATTAGGTAGACAACACATTGTCAATCACTCAATAGTGACTCCTGGATTCCGGTCCTGGCCGTTTCTCGTTGTGACAGCTTTGGCACGTTCACAAGGAGGCGTACCAAGGTTAAACTTGTCAATGACAAATTCAAGATACTTGCGTAGTCCTGACAGCTTTGGCACGTTCAGGATTTCCGCTTTCGCTTGGATTTGTCTAGTATCACATATACATCCAGTGTGGATAAATTTCTATCAACTACACCCTCACAGCTTTGGCACGATCTCAGATGCAGTCATAGAACAGATATCCACAAACCGTATTGACAAGACGGACCAAGAAATATGTATCCAATACATACTACTTTCACAACCTTTTATTAAAAGAGGATTTTCCGCAAAGATGAAATATATTTAATTTAATCAAATTAAATAAATATAAGCATGTATCATGTAAGAACATAATTAAAACAATGAATTTAAGGGCTTATTCATACTATGTTTCGAGGTTCAGACCTGCTCTGATACCATTTTTGTTGAGGTTTCGGGTGGTAATTCGGGTAAACGCAGCGGATCGCGGAAAATCAAAATTTTCCGATTTCAATTATTTTTCTTGAGTAATTAAAATAAACTAATTTATTTCAATTAATCAATATTTAATAACTGAAATTTTTACCCAAAAATCAGATTTTTCAGAAATTACCAATTTGCCCCAAAATTGTGAATTTTAATCATTTTAGTCCAAAATTGTTCAAAACAATTTTAATTGATTCTATATCAATTCCAAAATGATTTATTTATGTCTAAAACATAAAAATTCAGTTTTACAATTTCAGAAAACAATTTGCCGAAATTTTCAATAGGTCCCTCAATTTTCAAGAATTTACAATTTGATCCTTTATGTTCAAAACATGTCCAAATCAATTCCAAAAATTCCCAAATTTTAGATACATCATATATACATCTAAAATCATCACATATATGAAAAGCCCCAATTTTGGTGAAGGTTTGAAACCCTAATTTAATAATTTCACAAATTAATCAATTACCACCAAATTAATTAAATTCAATGCTTTAATTCAAATTTTCCAACACCAATTGAGTCTCACCATCATGAAATATACTAAGAACAATTCTAGGTTTACCATGAGTGGCTACTAAACTCTAGAATGGCAACAATCCATCAATATGGCATAAAGATTACTTAATAAACTAATTTAAGCAATCTTAATTGAATACATGCTTTCATCTTCAAATCAAACTCCCAAAACATCAAAATACAACCATGAGAGAGTAGAGAAAAATCTAAGCCAATCATATTGAAGCTTATAAACATAGAAACAATTTTCTAGAAGGAAAAGTTAAAAATTCTTACCAAATTTCTCAAATTAGTAAAGTTTTTCTTCTTCCTTTCCTTCCTTTTTTTTGCTCTCGTTTTTGTATTTGTTTTTGTTTGTTGAATAGTCAAAGCAAAACAATGAAAATGGTATATATATTTTCCTTCAATTCACGAAAAATCAAGGAAAAATAACAACCACAATTTCATTTATTTTGTTTTAAAATAATTGGAAATTGGCATAATTAATTTGTGGTCTATAAATAATAATCAAATTTATTTATCCAATACCAACCAATTAATTCATGCCAAATTAAGCCAATCAAAATAAGCCAATTAATCCAATTAAAAAATGCCATTTATCTTATCTTTATAAGAAAAAATATTAAATATTTAATTGATTTAATTATCCAACAATTGAATAAATATAATTAAATATAAATATCTCAAATATATGTATTATATTTACATTAAATAATCAAAATACATATATTAATTATAAATATCAAATATCATAATTCGATATTTAATAAATGGCCAAAAGCATGTATTATCGTTTAACCGTTAAACGATTTATAAATAATCAATATTATTTATAAAAAGTTGCCCTAGTGCCCAACGAGTATATCTCATTAGTGAGACTCTCTAGGTTTAGGCATATCCGTCACGAAATCCAATTTCGTGTCCATAATTTACCCACCCGTAAATTATGACGAACACGGATAAAATCCCGAACCATACAGGTCGAGGTCACCGCATACGTATAATCCTTCCGTCACAGGTATCCATATTATCCCAGAGATATAGATATAAACGTCAAATCTCTTTAGGTATAATCCCGTCGACGAAACTATTAGCAATCTTTTAAAATAACACTTAGAACTAATTTCTACAGTGTACCACGGGCCCATGGGTTTTAACAGATTGCTAATTTGGATACCTATGCTCTGTACACAGAACTGACAGATCCTTTCTTGATACACACAGGATATCATGAGGATCAGTCCACACCCAACGAACAGGCGGAGGTCTGATCTAAATAGATCGGTGACGTGACTGCCATCAAAGTGTGGAGGATACCTCATATATCCACAGTGGTACCTCAAGTCCGAGGATCACTATGCTCACTCAACCCGAGAAGATTCTTATTGACGTTGGTGTACCATCTATTAAGAATCTTCAGTGAGTCGTTCAGTGTTTATCCGATATAAACACCTACATGTCTATACGAGTCTCCCAAGACTCATGGTTCATTGAGAAACCATTAGAATCCAACATTCCAATATACGACACGTACCAGTCTCAACGGGTTTACTTACTGACCAAGTAATTGTAAACCTTGACCAGGAACAGTTAAAGAATGACATTGTTATGATACTACTCAATGTCAGTTGCGACGCTTTTGCAACTGTATCATAACCAATCATTCTATGGTCATTTACGTCTTTACCATATAATAAAAGAATTTATATTACAGAAACTGTCTATTTTATTCATTAATAAAATATATACAAAAGTATTTACAAGGAAATACATAGGAAATTGGCGCTCAGAGCACCAACCCTAACAATTCCTTCATGTCAAGTTCGCTTGGAAAAGGCTGCTACGGTGATACTTTATGGTGCGAGTTTATGAGAGCTAAGTACCTTTCGAATGAGAGAATTAGTAGCCGTGAGAAGTGCGGGTCGCTTCTATGGAGGTCAATTTCTGGGTGTTTCAATGTAGTAAACTCTAATACTACTTGGCAGGTGAGAGATGGTGAAGTTTCCTTCTAGCATGAAGATTGGTCCAATAGTGGGATCATTGCAGACGTGGTGGAAGAGGTTCAGGAGCTTGATTTTCCTTAAATATAGTTCTCACTAAAGATGGCTGGAACGAGGATGTCCTCAAGGATCTGGTGGGTTTGTGATTTAGAAAAATCTTGATAGGGACGATTCAGCTTGAAACTTGGGGGTAGATAGGGTGATTTGGAAACCAAAAGCAGATGGTAATTTCTCGATCAAATTCACCTATGAATTGATAAGAGGAAAGAATCAGCAGGTGGTTTGGTCTAGCTTTGTTTGGGACCCTATTGTACCGAAAAAGATTTCTTTTTTGATGTGGAAAGCTATGAACTCTTATTTGAGTGTGGACGTTCGAATTCAAGGATGCGGCATTCCTCTGGTAATTGCTGTATACATTCGGCCATAGAGACAACTGATCATGTCCTGTTTGGAGGCAAATTTGCTCATGATCTTTGGCATAAAATCCTAAATAGACTAGGGCTCCGTCAACCGTTTAATAGTTGGTTGGGTTGTATCAATTTCTATTTTTGAAAGCTAAGAGGAGAACGCAATTTGTTCATCTTTTGGGTATCATTCCTTGTGCTGTTTCTTGGATTCTTTGGCTTCATCATTGTAAGGCTCGTATGGATGGGATCTACTGGACACTAGAGACTTGCTGTCAGAAATTTCTGTTCTCTCTCAAGGATATTTCTATGAAGATTACAAAAGTTAGCCAGCTTCTAATGGATGATGAGCAGATTCTGGATGATTTAGGCATTGCCATGGTAGCTCCGAAGATTAAAAGGGTGCGTCTGGCTAAGTGGCGGGAGCCAAGTGAGGGTTTTGTTAAGCTGAATATTAATGGTAGCAGGAGAGGCAACACGGGTCTAGGTGGTGGAGGCGGACTTATTCGCAGCTGTCACTGTAAGGTACTGGGTATATTTGTCGTTCATTTTGAAATAGTTTCCAATATGAGTTGCGTGCTTTGTTGGAGGGACTTCGCCTTTGTCGTAATTTACAGCTTAAACATGTCATTACTGAAAGTGACTCAATGGTTGTGATCAATAGGCTTAAGGCTAAGTCCTATAGTTTATAGTACCTCTGGGATTATTGGGATGCGATCTTAAAAGCTTTAGGTAATCTTTCTTACCACTTCAATCGTATTCTACGAGAGAGCAATATGATAGCAGATTTTCTGACTAACATGAGGGCTGCAAATACTTCAGTGTCCTTAGAGGCGTTACCTTAATCTCTTACAGGTATCTTACGTGCAAATTTATGGAGGTTACCTCTCTTCCGTCATTATTTTTTTCATGCTATTGCCGATGCTATTGTATTAATGGTTTTCCTCCGTTAAAAGTGAGGTTTTGAATAAATTTTATCTTTAATATATATATATATATATATATATTTCTCTTCTTTTTTAACTAGAATTTACCAGCATTGTAATAGAAAAATTATATTATGTTTAGGATGTATATGTCATCTCTCACAACAGCTGGGTCCCCAACTGTGTGAGACCCAGTTGCTGTGAGAGAGATGACATATACACTCGAAATATATATATTATCTCATTATAATATAGCTTGGTCAACGATTTTAATTAAGCCCAATTTTTAATCCAATACAGTGCATTTCATTTCCTAAGCCCAATTATTTCCTTAATGGACCAATTTATTTCTTTCAAAATTTTGATACGCTTGTGTTTCTAAAATGGGCTTGATCTTAGGTTCAACATAAATCAGACTCTACTTCAAATTTGTCATCTCTAAAGATTCAAAAGTTTCCCACCAAAATTCGGTTATAATTATTATTATGAAATATTTAGGTCATTACATTTGTTAAATAGGATTTCTCCTATTTATATGGTCTAAACATCTATATCATAAAGATAATTAATCATAATCTGATTGGATTTGTGACATATTACCAATAGGTGAATCTAGATACTTTGTTTTTCATTATTTATGTTTACTCTATTTATACATGATTATATCTTATGAAAAAAGTTTTGGGCTTTCTTCAATTTATCACAACTTTGTTAATACAAATAAAACTTAGTTTTCTCATACTATGAAAGTTTTCCATATTGAAAATGATATGGAATATAAGGATCCATAACTTTTAAATTTTCTAAAATAATATGAATTTTTTTTCATGGGTCTTGCCCAGGAACATCTCTACTATAACACCTTGGTTTATTGTGGCATGTCTATCATGGTCGTTATTTTCATGCCTGAAATATTATTATGTAGATAATCACGTATTAGAGAGTTTGTTGTCCTTGTAACCTCCCCTTGATCTCAGAATATTTTATTTCAGTTTCAATACCCCTTAATTTAATAGCACTCATGGATAGTCTTTAGTAGTTTTGCAATATCTTGAGCTATATTTATCCTTTTACAGTAATTTAATATCATTGAAAATCTTAGATTAGGGCTACAACTTTCATTTTCCCTAATTGCATGTGTAACTAAGTTAAATTTGGGCCTCAATATTAGCCTACTGGACTATGATGAGAATGTTAGAATTTTATCAAGTGGGCTTTATACATACCATTAATTTAATTGAAAATATCCAATCATTTATAGCTAAAATAACGCGTTACCATTACTTTTTTTCTTGACTCTTTTGATATTCTCAAGCAAGAAACACACACCTCTATTTCTCTTTTCTTCCTCTCATGGCAGCCATGGAGACCAAAGGGATGTAAAAAATTTGTTAGTCATTTCAAGTGTTATGAATTGCAAGTAAGTTTTCCATCATTACCCTAGTATTTTTCATATATTTTACCATGTTTTTTCAAGCTTAACATGTTATTCCATGGAAAGCCTTAATCATGAATCATGTCCATATTGCATGATTGTGATGATTAGAGTGATAGTCAAACTTAGATTGATTTGTGTTGTCATGATTTTTGCATGGATTAAATTGAATTAGAAACCTAGGTTTGAGGCTTCTTGTAGCCATGAACTTGAATGATTGAATTGGTTGTTGAGGTAGCCCTATTGAGGGATTGGATGATGTGGTGAATGTTTTATTTTATATTGGTCGTGCTGTCATGCATAAAGGTATTTGGGTTTTCCTTGGTTACTGTATGATGAGTCCATGATTAGCTCTGCAATCAGGCTTGCGTCGTGACGCAATCCAAACGAGATATTTTGTCTTAAAATTTTGCTAAGGTGCGTTGCGACACAAAATGGGTTGAGTCCCGATGCAGGCAACTTTAGTTAGCATCGTGAGTGGCCAAGCCATACTTCGCGACGTGTCACCAATTTCAGGACTTATTTCAATTTACTATAGGTCACATGTGTTTGCTATCATGGGTGGAAGGACAATGTAGGAGATGAAACCATCAACCACTGGGATTGTTCTATCCCGAATAAGAATTGATGGTGTTGCTTCTAATGGTTTAGGTTCCTGATTGTTCATGTTGAGATGTGCCTCTTGGTCTTCTCGCCTATTCTTTCTTAATTGACAGAAAGTTCTCTCGATTTCTGGGTTGAGCGGAAGGAGTTCACAGCTTTGATTTCGTCTGATATAACTGTTGGTTTCTATTATTTGTCCGAAGGAAAGTATAAGCATATGAAATACAATAAATGAATATATAATAAACTTGAAGCATGGCGGAATCATACTTACAAAGCTTTTGTGATGAAGAAGATGAACAAAGGGTTGAAGCTCCAAGTTCCTATATGGTTCGGCCAAGAGGAGAAAAGAGTTGAAAGCTCCAAGCATTGTGTATTCCAAGCTCCAAGGTGGTTTCCCTATCACCTCTTTTGATTCCTTGCTTGTGCTAGCAAAAATGGAGAATGAGAGAACAATCTTCTACCTTACATGTGCAGCTCACGGCGTGAGCAAGAGAGAAAGAAGAGGAGAGTGTTTCACTTTTTATTTTTGTTCCCTTTGCATGCCAAAACCGTGAGTGACAAAAAGAAATGAAAAGTGATATGATATCTAATACCAAAAGAATTTTTTAATCCAAAAAATCCTTCAAAGCCATGCATGGCTTTCCCTCCAAAATGAAATCCATCATTTGCCATCATTACCACACTTTGAGATTAGAGACAATGTATCATCCCTCAAAGGTGACTAGATACATCCACCATCCATTCGTATTAAGTAATGAGATATCGCGATGTGATTTGCGGATATCATTCGATTCAAAATACGAATGTGTCCGCAAACACTTTCGGGCTCGGTTTCGTTAATTCCGAATTAACGAATTTCTGTCACGACGTGAATTAAATAATTACGCCTTGCGAAATTACTATTCAGTTCGCTAATGAATTAATTCTAAATTAATTCGTTTGCCCGAATTAAAATCCGATTTTAATTCCGCGTCGAAATCTAATTTCGTTTAATAATATATCGAATATTATTTTATCGATTAGTTCCAAATTAATCGATTTCTCTCTCTCTCCTAATAAGGCATTTTATCCAAGATAAAGTTTCTCCGTTATTAATCCAAGATTAATAAAGTTCGAATCAAACATCATAGGTGAATCTTCAGGAAGCGACCCAAGAGATCTCCGGATATGTTGCAGTAAATACGGTCGTTGGATAATCCAACACGCACGTACCTCGTACTACGTTTTTACCGATTTATAAGACAAGGTTGGCTTCTAGCAAAGCGCCATGCCTACCCAATTCTCCAGAAATATTCTTACTGGAATATTAGATCTATATCAAGCGTAGTATACCGTAGTATTGCGTACATCGATCCAGTATCGGACGATCACATGTTAGTCCTGGGGCTGGAAATGTGTCTGCCCGTACGAAACATATATCGGACATCAAGCAACTAGTCTCTTTAATCGGGCAATACTGACCTAGTCATATTGTCCCGACGGTTGCAACCTTTTATAGAGCACTAGTTCTGTATCCTGCGCGATCATCAACTCCATATGTCTGAAGTGACACTTCCATCTTGACATCACACCCAGTGCACTACGATTCCTGATAAACCCAGAAGAGGTGAACACAGAACCAGTTAAGGTCCCCCAACCACCAAAACCAAAGGTTACCTATTGTCGCAAGTACTAGCGATGCAAGTCTCAGGTTAAGACCATATACACCTACCCTGATGCGGCCTCCCATAGACACGCAGACATACTACCAATGGGATTCCACGGGGTCTATCCAGAGCGAAGCTTTTTCCGTACCATCGGTAAAAACACAACCTCCTATCGCCTTGCATAAGTATCCTATACTTAAATATATGAAACTATGCCGTTGTGCCCTCATAACATGCACAAGTGCAATACTAGTCTATTCCGCATTATCGATGTCCGATCTCGATAATACTCCGACTAGGGATATATAATGATTTAAACCTTTATGTATTGATACTGTCTCATATCATCTCAATACGGAATTAATCATATGGACTTTCGCCATTTATATATCAAAGTAAATAAATTACAAAACGGCAAAAGGCAATTTCATATCACATAGTTAATTTTGTACAATAATACAATATCATTTACAAAACAGTGACGCTATGGGTCATAATGTCTAACAATCTCCCACTTGGCCTATAGCCAGTCACTCAAGCATCTAATAACCGAACTATGTATGTCGTTCAACACACTTGCGGATAAACAGCTTTCGTCAGCGGATCTACAATGTTGTTATCTGATGCGACCTTCTCGACTTTTACATCGCCACGATGTATAATCTCCCGAATCAGATGGTAACGCCGAAGAACATGCTTGGATCGTTGATAAGACCTTGGTTCCTTAGCTTGTGCTATAGCCCCCTTATTGTCACAATACAATGGAACGGGCTCAGCTGCTAACGGAACTACTCCTAATCCGATTAGGAACTTTCGGATCCAAACTGCCTCCTTTGCTGCTTCCGACGCAGCAATATACTCCGCTTCTGTCGTTGAATCGGCAACAGTATCTTGCTTGGATTTCCAGCTCACTGCTCTGCTCACTTATTCCGTTATTCAACAAAATGTACCCGGATTGTGACTTGAAGTCGTCCTTGTCGGTTTGGAAACTTGCATCAGCATATCCAGATACCACAAGTTCTACTTCTCTCCGTAAATTAAGAAAGCATCCTTAGTTCGTCTAAGATACTTAAGGATATTCTTAACTGCCATCCAGTGACCTTCACCTGGATCGGCCTGATAGCGACTGCACATGCTCAAAGCATATGACACATCAGGTCGCGTACATATCATGGCATACATGATCGATCCGACTGCCGAGGCGAACGGTATCCGACTCATGTTATCTTTCTCTTCTTGAGTCTTAGGACACATGTCCTTAGACAGAGAGGTACCACGTAACATTGGCATCAATCCCTTCTTGGATTGATCCATGCTGAATCGCTTCAACACTTTGTCAATATATGTACTCTGGGAGAGTCCAAGCAGCTTTCTAGATCTGTCCCGGTAGATCTTTATTCCGAGAATAAAGGCTGCTTCTCCCAGATCTTTCATGGAGAATTTTAATGAAAGCCAAGCTTTCACCGACGTTAGCATGGGAATGTCATTGCCTATAAGCAATACATCGTCGACATAAAGGACAATAAAAGTCAGTGCTCTCCCACTAACCTTCTTGTATACACAAGGGTCATCTTCGTTTTGCACGAAATTATATTCTTTTATGATTTCATCAAAACGCTGATTCCATGACCGTGATGCTTGCTTCAATCCATAAATGGATCGATTTAATTTACAAACCTTGTTTGCAAGTCTAGGTACGATAAAACCGTCAGGCTGTTGCATATAAACATCCTCCAAAAGGTTTCCGTTAAGGAATGCGGTTTTAACGTCCATCTGCCATATCTCGTAATCGAAATATGCAGCTATTGCAAGCATTATCCGAATGGATTTAATCATGGCAACAGGCGAGAAAGTTTCGTCATAATCAATACCATATTGTTGACGATACCCCTTTGCTACAAGCCTAGCTTTGTATGTTTGCACGTTGCCATCCATGTCGGTCTTCTTCTTGAAGATCCATCTGCATCCAATAGGTTTTACACCTTCTGGTGCATCAACCAGTGTCCAAACTTGGTTGGCATACATGGAATCCATCTCAGACTTCATGGCTTCTTGCCATAAAGCGGAATCAATATCTTGTATTGCTTCCTCATACGTAGACGGTTCATTATCCTCAATAAGATTAATGTCTACATGAGGCGAGATCAGGTACCCATACCTCTCAGGTACTGTCCTGACTCTCTCCGACCTACGCGGTCCTTGTGTATATGAAGGCTGTGGTACAGACTCATCCCGGATGGTCTGTTCATGTTCCGTCGTTGATTCATTGCCAGGAACAGTATCACCACGATTTTCATCGAGCTCCACTTTCCTCCCACTTACCACTGCATCTAAGAATTCCTTTTCAAGGAAAAATGCATGTGGAGCAACAAATACTTTGTTCTCTTGCGGGTGATAGAAGTAATATCCTTTGGTTTCCTTAGGATATCCTACGAAAAGGCATTTATCTGATTTGGGTTCTAATTTGGTACCTTCCAAACGTTTAACATATGCCCAGCAACCCCAAATCTTCAGGAAAGAGAAACCCGGTTTCCTTCCTGTCCATATCTCGTATGGAGTCTGTTCAACAGACTTTGACGGAACCTTATTCAAAATAAGTATTGCACTGCTTAATGCGTGTCCCCAGAAGGATATTGGTAGCTTAGTGCGACTCATCATTGACCTTACCATGTCTAACAAGGTACGGTTTCTCCGTTCAGAGACACACCGTTTAATTGCGGTGTTCCAGGAGGAGTCCACTGTGAAAGAATACCATGTTCTTTCAAGTAATCTTGAAACTCATAACTTAAGTATTCGCCACCACGGTCCGACCGTAATGTCTTAATACTCTTGCCTGTTTGTTTTTCAACTTCGTGTCGAAACTCTTTGAATTTCTCAAAGGTTTCCGACTTGTGCATCATTAGATACACATAACCGTAACGTGATGCATCATCCGTAAAGGTTACGAAGTATCGATATCCACCTCTAGCCTGGCTAGACATGGGCCTACATACATCACTATGAATGAGGGCTAACAGTTATGTGGCACGTTCACCTTTACCTCTAAATGGTGATTTAGGCATTTTGCCTAAAAGACAAGATTCGCAGACATCATATGAATTAGGATCAAATCCGTCCAAGTACCCACTCTTCGAAAGTGTGGATATGCGAGTCTTGTTAATGTGTCCTAGACGACAATGCCACATATAAGCTTCATCTTTTAGATTACTCCTTTTGAGCCTTTTGTTTGTCATTTTGTGTTTAGGAGATTCATTTACATTCAAAATATAAAGACCATTATTTGCAACAACAGTGCAAATTTCTGCATCATTTTTATATAAATAACACCCAGTGTTTCTAAATACAAAAGTGTACCCATGCTGGGTTAACAAAGATACAGATATAATATTCCTAGTTAAACTAGGTATATAATAACAGTTCAAAAGTTTAAGTACATGCCCTGAGGGCAGTTCCAAAACAAAAGTCCCTACAGCCAAAACAGCAACTGGTGTTCCGTTTCCGACTCGTAGGTCAATCTCCCCTGAAGCCAGCATCCTGCTATTCTGCAGATCCTGCAAATCAGTACAAATATGAGCAGCACAACCAGAATCAAAATCCAATTTTTAAGACTAGAAGTAGTCATATTTATTTCAATAACAAACATACCAGAGGCTGGTGCCTTGCCTGCCTTGATATCATCCCTGTGTCCCTTGCCCATTCGGCAGTCACGTTTCCAGTGACCCTTCTTGCCGCAGTTGAGGCAGACATCTTGAGATTGTTCCTTGGCTTCCCAAAAGCTTTTGTCGACTTGCCTTTACCCTTGTTCTTATGTTTCCTCTTCCTCACCCCTCCAGTTGCCTTAAGCCCAGCCTTTGGCCCCTGAGAGGTCGATGCATAGTGCGCCTCGCGCTTGCCCCCTTTTAGGAGTTCTTTTTCAGACTCCTTCAAGACGGATAACAGCTCTCCAAGAGAGTCATCCGTGTCCATCAACTTATAGTTGATTATAATTTGTTTCCAAGTATCGGGAAGCGATTGTAAGATCAAATCCACAGTCAGCTCAGCCTCCAAGACTATTCCCATATTGGCCAACTCATCAATATCAGCGATCATTTGAGCCCCGTGGGCCTCAACTGATGCGCCTTCAGTCATTCGGGCGCGGAAGAGTTTCTTCACCAACTCATACCTTTCCATCCGCTTGTTGGAGCGGTGGAGATCTCGAAGTCTAGCCATCATATTATAAGGATCCAAGTCCCTATTCTGGCGACGAAAGTGTTGAGTCATAGAAGCTAACATAATAGCCTGAGCTGTGTCACAATCATTGCTGTGAGTTTTCCATAACTCCAGCTCAAGTGGGTCAGTGGGCTTAGGCGGGAGAGGTGTTTGTATAGTATACAGCATCCTCTCAGCCCCAAGGACTATCCTCAGGTTCATTTCCCAATCAGCGAAGTTTGTCCCCTTAAAGACATTGTCACCCATGATGATGTCTCGGACATTTACCTTGCTAGCCATCTCAACTACGATAGTCCAACTATCTAGTTAACGATAAAATGGGCACAGTCAAACTGTTACAAAAAAAAACAATGTATTAGTCCAACTAATTATAATAAATAGACGAAATAATTTTGAAGAACGCGTAAGGCAAAATATCTGAATGAAATTGCAAATTCACATACTAGCCTCCCACTATTTTCATCAAGTCTCTAACCCTCTGTTGAGAACTCGGGAAATCCTATTTCCTAGTGGGCTAGGATCCCGTTAAATAACACACAACCTTGACTTTGGCCAACAAGCTGTATGCTATTTAACTAGGTAGATCTCACAGATCAATTGGATCCAATCCAATTCCTAGATCCGGTTAGGTGGACATCCAAGTCCTAAACATATTGCGTATGCCAATGTATCTAATACATTTTCTAACCATATCCTCCGAATCATCTAGGCCTTGGCTTTGGCACAACAAACCTAATGATTCCAGTTAAGCGGGACCCATTGACAAGGATAGTTTCGTAATCAATGTCGTTGGACAAGAAGTGATCTTGACTTTGGCCAACAAATCACAACTTGGACAACAGACACCGATGTGGAACAAAACTCTCATGATTCAAGTACATCCTAATTGACAAGGTCTTGACTTTGGCCAACAAACCAATGCCAATCGGATCTTGAACAAGAATCATTCAATGGAAGGATAATCGCTTAATATAGATTGAGGGATTTTTGCGTAATTGGCAACCAATTTATTATCTTTGTTAGGTCTCATCAACATACACCCTTAAGCATGCTTCTAAAACATCATAAAGCGCGTAAAGTAAATTAATAGTGATATACGGATGGATATAAAACACAACTTGTTCCTAGAACAAATCACTCCCTTTCCACTCCCTGCTAGTACTATTCTACTACTACTAATTACATAATACAATAAGAGAAACCTCATTTACATTGAGGGGAATCAGGTGAGAAGAGAATACAAAGAGATAAAAGAGATAAGGCTGGACACGCAGGTCCAATTTATAAATTCTAAATTTACAATAATTTCTAAAATTACCCTTTCCCTTCTAATATCCATCCGATATACACTATTCATTCATCACATACATATATATTCAAACAAGACATGCTTTTACAACCAATCTAATCCAATTATTAGTCTTTGTTTAAATGATCATCCAATGTTCAAACAACGGTTTGTGATTTTGCGCGAGTCCAACTCGTTTGAGAATAAGTACATAAGGTACGAATTTACGAATTATATCGAACTACTTATTAAATCTAATTTAATTCGTATTCAATACTAATTCAATTATTTAATTCCAAATTAAATGTTTACACTTTTAATGTGCTTTAAAGACTTAGATTCTAAATCTAATCTAATTGGGTCTCAAAGCCCAACTAACATCCAATGTTTGTTTAATTAAAGTCCGATGGGCTTTCAATTGATTTATTAAGGCTTGGGCTTTGGTCAATGTGGGTCAAACCCAATTACCAAGCCCAAATAAGGAATCACCCTTAAATGCCACAAAATCAATTTCAAGCCCATAAGGCCCAATTAAACTTTAAAGCCCATTATACTACATTTGGACTTAATGGAGTGATTTAGGCCCAAATTGGATCCAATCCTTTTGGCCCAAATCTACTTGGCCCAACCAAGCCCATTATGCCCAAATATAATATTACAAGCCCAATTTAACAATTAAGCCTATTAATTTAAATTTCAATATTCCAAATATTAAAATTCAATTAATTAAAGTGTAAAACCAAGATTAATACATTAAACCAATATTTCAAAATACCAATTTAATTTATTAATCATCTCTTGTTCAAAACATATGACCAATTAATTTGAACAAAAATCAAGTCCATTTTCATGTCCATTAAGATTCGGCCAAGTGAGATTTTTGTGTCGATTTGTTTTTCAATCCGATTGAATCACTAATCTACGTCCCGTATACGTTTTAAGTCATCCAATGATCTTGTACACAAAAAATTCCAACACATCCAATGTTCATACCCATTCGGCCAAGGTTACATTTTTGGGGAAAAATCATCCAATGCATTTTTCTCAAAATTGATTCCATATAACATCATTCTATATACATGTAAGCATACTCATTCATCAAATTTCTCAAGACAATGCTTCAATCAATTTTACCCAAATATTAACCTAATATATTTCATGCTTAAACATAGCTCAATGATACCATTGTTGGTTTCTATTATTTGTCCCAAGGAAAGTATAAGCATATGAAATACAATAAATGAATATATAATAAACTTGAAGCATGGCGGAATCATACTTACAAAGCTTTTGTGATGAAGAAGATGAACAAAGGGTTGAAGCTCCAAGTTCCTATATGGTTCGGCCAAGAGGAGAAAAGAGTTGAAAGCTCCAAGCTTTGTGTATTCCAAGCTCCAAGGTGGTTTCCCTATCACCTCCTTTGATTCCTTGCTTGTGCTAGCAAAAATGGAGAATGAGAGAACAATCTTCTACCTTGCATGTGCAGCTCACGGCGTGAGCAAGAGAGAAAGAAGAGGAGAGTGTTTCACACTTTTTATTTTTGTTCCCTTTGCATGCCAAAACCGTGAGTGACAAAAGGAAATGAAAAGTGATATGATATCTAATACCAAAAGAATTTTTTAATCCAAAAAATCCTTCAAAGCCATGCATGGCTTTCCCTCCAAAATGAAATCCATCATTTGCCATCATTACCACACTTTGAGATTAGAGACAATGTATCATCCCTCATAGGTGACTAGATACATCCACCATCCATTCGTATTAAGTAATGAGATATCGCGATGTGATTTGCGGATATCACTCGATTCAAAATACGAATGTGTCCGCAAACACTTTCGGGCTCGGTTTCGTTAATTCCGAATTAACGAATTTCCGTCGCGACGTGAATTAAATAATTACGCCTTGCGAAATTACTATTCAGTTCGCTAATGAATTAATTCTAAATTAATTCGTTTGCCCGAATTAAAATCCGATTTTAATTCCGCGTCGAAATCTAATTTCGTTTAATAATATATCGAATATATTATTTTATCGATTAGTTCCAAATTAATCGATTTCTCTCTCTCTCCTAATAAGGCATTTTATCCAAGATAAAGTTTCTCCGTTATTAATCCAAGATTAATAAAGTTCGAATCAAACATCATAGGTGAATCTTCAGGAAGCGACCCAAGAGATCTCCGGATATGTTGGCAGTAAATACGGTCGTTGGATAATCCAAACACGCACGTACCTCGTACTACGTTTTTACCGATTTACAAGACAAGGTTGGCTTCTAGCAAAGCGCCATGCCTACCCAATTCTCCAGAAATATTCTTACTGGAATATTAGATCTATATCAAGCGTAGTATACCGTAGTATTGCGTACATCGATCCAGTATCGGACGATCACATGTTAGGCCTGGGGCTGGAAATGTGTCTGCCCCGTACGAAACATATATCGGACATCAAGCAACTAGTCTCTTTAAATCGGGCAATACTGACCTAGTCATATTGTCCCGACGGTTGCAACCTTTTATAGAGCACTAGTTCTGTATCCTGCGCGATCATCAACTCCATATGTCTGAAGTGACACTTCCATCTTGACATCACACCCAGTGCACTATGATTCCTGATAAACCCAGAAGAGGTGAACACGGAACCAGTTAAGGTCCCCCAACCACCAAAACCAAAGTTTACCTATTGTCGCAAGTACTAGCGATGCAAGTCTCAGGTTAAGACCATATACACCTACCCTGATGCGGCCTCCCATAGACACGCAGACATACTACCAATGGGATTCCGCGGGGTCTATCCAGAGCGAAGCTGTTTTCCGTACCATCGGTAAAACACAACCTCCTATCGCACTTGGATAAGTATCCTATACTTAAATATATGAGAACTATACCGTTGTGCCCTCACAACATGCACAAGTGCAATACTAGTCTATTCCGCATTATCGATGTCCGATCTCGATAATACTCCGACTAGGGATATATAATGATTTAAACCTTTATGTATTGATACTATCTCATATCATCTCAATACGGAATTAATCATATGGACTTTCGCCATTTATATATCAAAGTAAATAAATTACAAAACGGCAAAAGGCAATTTCATTATCACATAGTTAATTTTGTACAATAATACAATATCATTTACAAAACAGTGACGCTATGGGTCATAATGTCTAACAATAACAGCTCAAGAACCTTAAATAGATCTAAAACAACAAAATAACAAATAACAAATAAAAATGATTAGATAATAAATAAAATACTTAGTCCTTAAATTAATAATGAGGCTTAGAATAAGTCTCTGGCAACAACGCTAAAAACTTGATCGCAATTTTTATATGTTAAAGAAATGCATGTATCGCTCAAGTAGTATAAAAGTATCGATCCTTCGAGGACTTATTACCTACGTTACTAATTATTAAGATTAACTACCTACGAGTATCTAATTGAAATCGAATGACTTTTAATTGAATTTAAACTAAAGCTAAAGAAAGTAGAGATAACTTTGAAAATTCCAAAGGCAGTCAGTGAAAAAAAGACATCCAGTGTTGTGAATCCGCCTAGTATTATTCTACAGATGAATTGGTTTTCTTATACTCGTTTAATAAATTGGCTTATTAATCTGGAACACTAAAATATCCACAAATCTCTTTCGATGGTCATATGTAAATATTCTGAGTAAATTAATTAACTATACTTCTATGTCAACTAATAACGCCAAATTCTTTTAAATTAGGTTCCAAATAGGGCTACACACGCCCTATTGGTATATTTATATCCTATAAAGAAATGCCTAGGAAGAGATCGTGTGTTTTTGAATCTAAAGCTAAACCTAAAATTTCTTTGTCAAGTTCAGTTAAGTTTACAAAATCGATCTTATTGGTGATCAAGCAATATGAAGTATTAAGAACAAGATTCAATAAATAAGCCTATGCATCAAATAAAATATAAGAAAAATCAATTTATAAACTCAAAATATTGGGTTTCATCATAATCCCAAATTAAGGGTTTAGTCACAACACATGCTCAAAACTCTAAATAAATAATCAATGATTAGCAAAACATCAAGAAAGTAAATGAAGGAAGAAACTTTGTCGATATCGCCAGTCCTCCGCTTCTTGTTGTTGAGTCTTTGGGCTATGCTTGTTTGATGTGCATCGTATTCTCTCAAAATTCTCTTTACAGGATTCAAAGTTATATTATGCGACTCTCTCCTAGGTTTTAGGACAAACTTATACTTATATATGTGGTTCTGAGGGTCTTTCTTGATCAAAAATCGGAACGGGGACGTCGTAATTCTGCTTTCATCAATTGGTGTGTCGTGACGTGCAAGAGGTAGCATCGCGACGCCCTAAACAAATTGATCTATCTCCATTTTTCTTCAAGATGCACACTCCAGCACCGGGACATGCGTTTTGACTCTGAATTTACCCTAATTTGCTCTGTATTTTATCGTTTTCATCCCTAGTTGATTCTGTTGACTCTCGATATTATTTCAACCTACAAAATAAATCTGAAACACATCAAAGCACTCATAAAATTCGAGCCAACGAACAAAATATTAAGCTAGAGGGGCGGGGAAATATTTGCATATTGGTCGTCCATCACACCTTGAAGTGTGGTAAATGAATCACTATTTCCCACTCATTTGACCTAATATTTTGTATAGTTTCTTGAGTTTTGTGAATATTTTGATGTGTTTTGTGTTATTTTGTAGATAAATAAAGTTTCAGGACATATTGGAGGTGATTTGGGGCCAAAACAGTAAAAAAGGACAACAAATGGCAAAAATATCATTTGATGCATCGCGCCGCGCTCCACGCGTCGCGACGCCTAGCGTGCACCGGCCTATTCTAATTTTTGCTGCTTCATGATAAAATACGCCGTGCCACGTGTCAAAATCTGAGAAGTCTATTAACATGCGTCGGATGCTAACGTGCGCCGTGCCACGTGTCAACATCAGAGGATATCTACTAACGTACACCGTGCCACGTGTCATCATCCTATGGTGCCGACAATAGCCATCTCCACGTGTCGCCAATATGTCATCCATGTGTCAGCCATATAGGCGTCCACATCAGCAATATGCCAAGTCAATGTTGTAAGGGTTTTATTGCGGATATCCGGTAACGCAGCGGAACAGTGGAAAATCATAATTTTCCGATTTCAAAATTTTTTCTCGGATTAATAAAATAAACTTATTTATTTTATTATCCAATAATCAAATTATGAAATAAAACACAATAAATCAAATTTATGTGAATTTACCGAATTGCCCTTAAACATAACATTTTGTTTATTTTTAATCCGAAATTGTTCAAAATAATTTTGAATGATTCTAAATCATTTCTAATATGAATTTAACATGTTCCAAATGTCAAAATACAATTAGCAACAAAAAACTCAAATTTTAGCCATAAGGCCGAGAGCCTCACAATGGGGGAAATGTACATTTTGCAATTCCATTGTTCAAAACACATGCAAATGAAATCTAATCAACATAAGATTTATTATGTATCATATACACATCCAAATACACAACATAAATGAAAATCCCCAAATTTGGAAGAAGTCTTAAACCCTAATTTTTCAATTTCTTCAAATTGGACAAATTAGACCAAATTAACAAAATCCAATACTTCAATCACGTTTCTTCCATTCAAATCAAGTCTCAACACAATGAAATAACTATAGATCAAATCTAGGTCATTTAAGAGTGAGTCAACAACTCTAGATTAGCAACAAGTTTCTAAAACCATGAAGAATACTTACTAGTCCATTAGTAACATTCTATCAACTTCATACATGCATAACACCTTCATCAAACTTTCAACCATCAAAAGTACAAAGAATAAAGAATATAAAAATCAAGAACATCACAAGATGTTACCAAGAACAAGAGGAATATTTTTCTCTCTAATAGCAAGTTGGAAAAACTTAAATCCAAGCTTTCTTTGATTTTTCCTTTTCTTTCTCTCTTGCTTCTTTTTCTTTCTTTTAATGGAGTTTTGATAAAGTGTTGATGATAATAAAACCCTAAATGAGATAAAACAATATATAATTGCACAAATAAGCCTTGGCCGAATTTTGCTAGCATAAAATATCTAGATATTTGTTTTTTTTTTTTTTTTTTTTTTTCATTTTGCTTTACAACTTGTTAACTTTAATCATCAAACCATTTAATGAATTAAAGTTAGTAAAAAATTGCAACTCAAGCCATTTATAAAATATCATAACTTTAAGATATTTATATTTTAATTAATTTAATCATTTAACAATAAATAAATAATTAATTAATTAAATACAAATATATTAAATATATGTATTATATTTACAATAAATATAAAATACATATATAAATATTTATAATATTAGTCAAATATCTCAATTTGATAATTAATTAATGTGTATTTGAATTAATCAAGCATTAAATATAAATACACAGAAATTAAGGAAATGACTATCGGGTCCCTACACATGTATTTTGCGTTTAACCTTTAAACGACTTTATAAATACTCAACATCATTTATAATTGTTGCCCTAGTGCTCTACGAGTATATTTAATTAGTGAGACTCTCTAGATTCAGACATATCTGTCACGAAATCCAATTTCGTGTCCATAATTTATCCACCCGTAAATTTTGACGATCACAGATAAACTCGCTGAATCATACAGGTCGAGGTCATGGAAAATGTATAATTCCTCCGTCACAGGTATCTGGATAAATCCCAGAGATATAGGTGTAAACGTCAAATCTCTATAGGGATTATCCAGTCGACTATTCTATTAGCAATCTTAAAAAGAACATTTAGAACTAACTTCTAAATTGTACCACGGGCCCATGGTTTTTATCTGATTGCTAATCATATGGACTACCTATGCTCTGATACACAGAACTGACAGATCATATCTCGATACACATAGAACACCCTGAGGATCTATCTACTCCCAACGAATAGGCGGAGGTCTGATCTTAATAGATCGGTGACGTGACTGCCATCTAAGTGTAGAAGATGTCTCATGTGCCCATAGTGGCATCTCAAGTCTAAGAATCACAAGTGCTACTCAACCCGATAAGATTCTTATTGACGTTTGTGTACCACCTATTAAGAATCTTCGGTGAGTCGTTCAGTATTTATCCGCTATAAACACCTACACGTCTATACTAGTCTCCAAGACTTATGGTTCATTGAGAAACCATTGGAATCATATATTCCAGTATATGCCATGTACCGGTCTCAACGGGTTTACTATACTGACCAAGTATTGTAAACCTTGACCAGGAACTGTCTGAGAATGACAACGTCATGATACAACTAAATGTCAGTTGCGACGCTTTTGTAACTGCACCATGACTAGTCATTCTAAGGTCATTACGTCTTTACCATATTAAAAGATACATTATATTATAGAAACTGCATATATTATTCAAAATAATAACGTTTTACAGAAGTATTCATAAAGAAATACAACCGGGAATTGGCGCTCTGAGCACCAACCCCAACAAAAACTCCCAATTGCTCTAGTGCCAATAACGATTGTATCTCATACCCATCGACTCCACGTGTTTATCAAACAACTTTGGAGGTATGGCCTTCGTCAGCGGGTCTGCTACATTATCTTCACTCGGTACCTTGCACACGACAATATCCCCTCGCGACACAATCTCTCGAATGATGTGGTATTTACGTTCCACATGTTTCGACTTCTGATGCGCCATCGGTTCCTTTGCTTGCGCAATGGCTCCAGTATTATCACAGTATAACGGAATCACATTCTTGATACTTAGGACAACTCCCAATTCTGTGACAAAGTTCTTTATCCACACAACCTCTTTTCCTGCTTCAGAAGCTGCAATATATTCCGCCCCAGTGGTGGAATCTGTTGTTGATCCCTGTTTGGAACTTTTCCAACAAACTGCACATCCATTAAGGGTAAATACGAATCCAGATGTAGACTTTCTATCATCGGGATCCGATTGGAAATCGGAATCCGTATACCCGTTAACTTGCAGTTCTTTTCCTCCATAAATTATTAACTTATCCTTAGTACCTTTAAGATACTGAGGATATTTTTAATGGCCATCCAATGGTCATTACCTGGATTGGACTGATATTTGCTAGTTACGCTAACATCGAAACTTATATCAGGCCTTGTACATAACATGACATACATTATGCTACCCAAACACGAATCATAAGGTTGGTTAGACATTCTAACCTTCTCATCTTCTGTTTGTGGACTCATCTTCTTTGAAAGATGAATCCCATGTCTGAACGGTATGTTTGTGTCTTACAGTTACCAAAATTATACCGTTCCAAGATCTTATCTATGTACGTTGATTGGGATAACGCAATCAGCCTCATTTGTCTATCTCTATAGAGTTTTATCCCTAAAACATATGAAGCTTCTCACAGGTCATTCATGGAGAAATTCTTACAGAGGTACGCTTTGACGGTTTGTAACATACCTAAATCATTCCCAATGATTAGGATGTCATCAACATATAGGACTAAAAATACGACCATGCTCCCACTGGCCTTCTAATACACACAGGATTCTTCTGAATTCTTGAGAAAACCAGACGATCTAATAATCTCATCGAATCGAAGATTCCAACTTCGTGACGCTTGTTTAAGTCCATAAATGGACTTCTTAAGCTTACACACCATACCCGAGTTTTCGCTGGACGCAAAACCTTCCGGCTATTCTATATAGATTTCTTCATCAATAAATCCATTTAGAAAAGTCATTTTGGCATCCATTTTCCAAATCTCGTAGTCATGGTACGCATATATATAAAGCAAAATCCGAATAGACTTAAGCATTGCTACTGGTGAAAAAGTTTCATCGTAGTTGACGCCAGGTCGCTGCGTGTAACCTTTTACTACCAGTCGGGCCTTGTAAGTTTCAACCTTACCGTCATGCCCGCGCTTTCTCTTGTAAACCCATTTACAACCGATAGGAACAATTCCTTCGGGAAGCGGAACCAAGTCCCAAACTTGATTCTCATGCATTGAGTCTAACTCGGATTTCATGGCACTTTGCCATTTCACGGAGTTGATGTCCAACATCGATTCTCTATAGGTGAAATGATCAGTCTCTTCAATTAAGAGAACATCTAGAATCTTTTCTTGTATCAAATACAAGCGTTCAGGAGGTCTAGATACCCTTTCTAACCTATGGAGTGTGTGTGTTGAAGGTCCTTCATCTACTTGAACTTCAGGTTCCTCTGTTGGTTCGTTGTTTTCAGGTTGACTTCATCAAGCTCAACCTATCTATGCTTACCACCTTCTGACAAAAATTCTACTTCTAGAAATTTTACAAAGCGAGCTACGAACACATTTCGAGTGGTAATTATATCACTATTTCTCACTCATTTAACCTAATATTTTGTAAAGTTTCTTGAGTTTTGTGAATATTTTGATGTGTTTTGTGTTATTTTGTAGATAAATAAAGTTTCAGGATTATCTGGAGGTGATTTGGGGCCAAAACAGTGAAAATTGGGAAAAAAAGGCATTTTAGTAATTTTGGAGCGTCGCGACGCGCAAGCCTTTGGCATCGCGACGCCTAACGTGTGCCGAACAGTGCTAACATGCGCCGGGTCCACAAGTTAGAATCTGAGAAAAGTTTGACTTTGCTAACGTGCGCGGTGCCACGTGTCACCGTCACAGCCGATCAGCTAACGTGCGCCGTGCTACGTGTCATCATCCTACGGTGCCGACAATCGCCATCACCACGTATCGCCACGTGTCACTCCACGTGTCTACCATGTCATCATCCAAATCACCGGTTGACCGAGTCAAAGTGCCACATCATCATCAACCAATCACAGCGTGCCATATGTCATCATTCTATGGTGCCGACATCATTCACCACGTGTCGCCACGTCAGCACCAATTATTGACTCAATTATCCGAATGACACGTGGTGGATAAGAATCTGAAATCAGCCAATCAGAAGCCGCCATGTGTCACTATAATTAAGCACTCAACCACCTTGCCACGTGTCACATTATCACCTTATCCAGAATCTGAAGTGACGAACCAAAAGCTGCCACATCGACAATGTCCCGCGTTACGACGCGAGCTGGGCGTCGCGACGCCCGACCCCTACCGACGCCTATAAATTCAGCTCGACTTCAGAATTCAAATGATGCCTTCCTTGAGTTTTGTAAGGACTTTAAGGATTGCATCTTGTGTGTTTAAGTTTTTTTTTTACTTTTAGTATTTTCAATTATGCACTTTTACTTTTTGTAATAATTTTTTTTTTATTTTCTTTTTCTTTTTTTATGTTCAGTAGTTAATTTACTGCTGGGGTAAAGGTGAAGTTTTTTACTTTTATAATTTAGATTAATCTCCCTTAATTATAATATATAAATTATTTAAAACCTGACTTAATAAGGATACCGCTATATTGGTCGGTAGGTAATTATTTTTTAAACTGGTTTTAACCTGACTTAATGAGGATACCGCCTGGTTGGTCGGTTGGTTATTAATTATTAATTTGACTTAATCAGGATACCGCCTATATGGCTGGTTGGTAAATATCACACATATTTATATATTATAATAAGAGAGATTTCTAAATTATAAATAGTAAAGGTAGATTAATCTCACTTCAATTATAATATTGAAATTGTGATTTAATAATATGAATTAAAAGTTGATTCCGCCTTAATGGCTAGTTTTCATTATGTAACATAATGTGACACCGCCTATATGGCTGGTCTTTAGGTGACAGATAATTACCGCCATATGGCTGGTTTATGGATAAATAATAACACCGCCTTTGAGATTTCTAAAAGTGGATCCTCTAACCCCATCATTTTATTTTTATTCTAGGGAAGTGATGAAACACATATTCACACACTTAATAATTGATTTTCTTTTTATGGGTAATTCTTTAGTTTGTTTATTGAGTCTTAAGCTTAATGCTTCTTGTTGCCTGATCACCAATAAGATTGATGTGGTAAACTTAAAATGAACTAGACATAGGGATTTTAGTTTCAGCCTTAGATTCAACAGCCCACGATCTTCCTTGAGGATAGATAACCCTTTAATAGATTTCCTTACAGGATAGACATATACATGTCGGGTGGGGGTAGCCATAATTGGAACTTAATCTTAATGAATCCATGTAATTTGGTTGACATAGACATATGGTTCAATTGAGTTATACTGGGTATTTGCATCTAACCATCGACAGAGGCTTTTGCATATTTTCGTGTTCCAGGTTAGCAGATTAATTTATTACACATAGATAAGAGAATCAATTCATCTTTATATTAATATTGTGTGGACTCAAGACCCTAGATATTTGAGTCTTTTCTTTTATTTTCCTTAGTATTTTCTTTTGAGTATGTTTTTCTTTTAATTAGAAAATCCACATTCAACCAACCAAAAGCAATCAATTCTCTTCTCCCTATAATTAGATACTTGTAAATAAATAGTATCAATAATTAATAACAATATTAGGAATTAAGTCCTCGTGGGATCGATATTTTTATACTACTTGAACGATACGTACGCTTGCGTTATAGGTGTGTGTTTACGCCGGTCAAGTTTTTGGCGCCGTTGCCGGGGACTTATTTATCGTTCACTATTAGTTTTAAGGTTAGATACCTTTACTTGTATCTAATTTTATTTTTACTTATTGTTTTTGTTTTCTTGTGTTTCAGGTTCTCAAAAACTTCATAAGACGAACTAGAAGCTTTGAACTCCGATCGCTTGACCCAGAAATTGAAAGAACCATCAGACAGTTGAGAAGAGAAAGACGAGAAAACCAAGAAGCTTTAGTCAACATGGAACCTGAACCTTTGGAGGTTGCACCACCAATTCCCATTCGAGACAGAACTATTCTGGTGGTTGACATACTCATTTCATGTATTGCATTTCCTCTCTTACCAGCAAATGCGGGTGACATCAAAACATGCATTCAGATGATTCAGCAGTCAGTGCAGTTTGGGGGGAATGCAACTGAAGATCCTAATGCCCACATAAGCAACTTCTTGGAAGTTTGCGGCACTTTCAATTACAACCGAGAAGTTGAAGAAGCAATGAGACTGCGTATTTTCCCATACTCCTTGAATGACAGAGCTAAAGCTTGGCTACATTCACTACCAGCATGTTCCATCACAATTTAGAACACTTTAGCCACCAAATTTCTTGCAAAGTACTTTCCACCAGCCAGAACTGGAAAGCTGAGGAATGACATCACATCCTTTGTGCAACAAGACTCAGAAACTCTCTACGAAGCTTGGGAAAGATACAAAGATTTGCTCCAGAAATGTCCTCACCATGAGATTCCAAAATGGCTTCAAGTCCAAACCTTCTGTAATGGACTTTCTGGACTGATGAGAACCACAATCGATGCTGCTGCTGGAGGAGATTTAATGGCAAAAGGAGAAGATCAAGCCTGGGACCTAATCGAAGAAATGGCCAACAAAAATTCCTTGTGGCCAACAGAAATGAACATGATCCAAAGAATTGCAGGAATTTATGAAAGTGGAGCCAATACAGCAGTCAATGCCAAGCTGGATCAAATATGAAAATTCATGGAGACTCTCAACACTGGATCCACAAGTTCACCATATGGAGGAGCACCAGAACCAAACCACCTCGAAGAAATGGTGAATTATGTCAACAATTTCAACAGAGAGAGGAACAATCCATATTCCAACACCTACAACCCAGGGTGGAAGAACCATCCCAATTTTTCATGGAGTAACAATTCAGGACAAAAGAACAATCCACCACCTGGATTCCAATAGTAGAACTATCCACCAACAGGATTTCAACAACAGAACAAAGGCCATGAACATGAAAAAGAACCAGAAATGAAAGAATGGATTGCAGAGATGTTCAAAAAGCAACAAGCAGCATATGATGATATCTTTCAGAGCTAATCTGCTTCCATCAAAGCACTGGAGAATCAAATTGGACAACTGGCCAATGCTTAAAGTTACAGACCGCCAGGTAATCTTCCCAGCAACACAGAACCCAATCCAAGGAATCGAGGGAAGGAGCAATGTCAAGCCATCACTTTGAAAAGTGGTACTGAAATAAAAAAAATGTTGGAATCAAGGCAACAATTGAGAAAGTTTCAAAAGAAACAGGGCAACAGACGGAGGAAAAAGAAGCAAAGGAAAAAGAAAAAGATCAGATCACTCCACCTCCACCTTTTCCTCAGCGACGTCAGAAAAACAAACTGGACAAGCAGTTTGCTCGTTTCTTGGAGGTTTTCAAAAAGTTGTATATCAACATCCCATTCGCAGAAGCGTTGGAAGAAATGCCCAGCTATGTTAAATTCATGAAAGATATTCTTTCACGAAAATGGAGATTGGGAGACTACGAGACAGTATCATTGACGGAAGAATGCAGTGCCATTATTCAGAGGAAACTTCCCCCGAAGTTGAAAGATCCTGGCAGTTTCACAGTGCCATGCACCATTGGAGAACATTATATCGGTAAGGCTTTATGTGATTTATGATCTAGTGTTAACTTGATGTCTTTTTCTATTTACAGGAAACTACAAATTGGAGAAACAATGCCTACCTCAGTCTCATTACAACTTGCTGATCGAACGCTCGCATTTCCAAGAGGTGTTGTTGAAGATGTGCTGGTCAAAGTTGACAAACTCATTCTCCCATCAGATTTCATCATCCTTGACATGGAAGAAGACAAAGAAGTATCTATCATTCTTGGGAGACCATTCTTGGCTACAGGTAAAACTGTGATTCATGTGCAAAAAGGAGAACTGACCATGAAAGTGCAGAACCAAGAAGTTACCTTTAATGTTTTCAAAGCCATGAAATTCACGAGTGATGAAAAGGAAGAATAATGCTTCAGAGTTGATGTTGTTGATAGTATCATTCAGGATACTGAGCCAAATCCCACGGATACACTTGAAGCTTGCATCACCAACATGACTGACAGCGAGTTAGATGCTGAAATCCTGGAATGTATCAACTACCTTGACAAACCATTCAAATTCAAATCAACACCACCAGTTGAAAGCTTGGAACTGCCAAAGAAAGATCGAATCAAGCCTTCGATTGAAGAACCACCACAACTGGAGCTGAAGTTACTTCCGAGCCATCTCAGGTATGCATTTCTTGGAAACTCTTCTGAAGTACCTGTTATTATTTCTTCTTCACTAACATTGGAGCATGAATAAAAGTTACTGAGAGTATTACGAGAGCACAAAAGAGCCATTGGCTGGACTATAGCAGACATTCGAGGCATTAGTCCATCATTTTGCATGCATAAGATTCTGATGAATGATGAGTACAAACCCACAGTGGAACATCAACGGAGACTCAATCCAATCATGAAGGAGGTCGTAAAGAAAGAAATCATCAAATGGTTGGATGCTGGCATCATTTACCCCATCTCAGATAGTACTTGGGTGATTCCTATGCAGTGTGTGCCGAAGAAAGGAGGAATCACTATGGTTACCAATGAAAAGAACGAGCTAATCCCAACCAGAATAGTGATTGGATGGAGAGTATGCATGGACTACCGAAAGCTGAACAAAGCAACACGAAATGACCATTTTCCGCTACCATTCATTGACCAGATGTTAGACAGACTGGCGGGACATGAGTTCTATTGTTTTCTGGATGGATATTCAGGGTACAATCAGATTTCCATCGCACCAGAAGATCAGGAGAAAACTACCTTTACATGTCCATATGGTACTTTTGCTTTCCGCAGAATGCCATTTGGATTATGTAATGCCCCCGCTACATTTCAGCGTTTCATGATGGCCATCTTCTCAGACATACTGGAGCAGAGTATGGAGGTTTTTAATGATGACTTTTATGTGTTTGGAGATTCTTTTGACCACTACTTGCAAAATTTGGAATATGTGTTACAAAGGTGCGAAGATACAAACATGGTGCTCAATTGGGAGAAATGCCATTTCATGGTACAAGAGGGCATTGTTCTTGGACACCGGATCTCACAAAAAGGAATCGAGGTAAACAAAGCAAAGATTGAAACAATTGAAAAACTACCTCCGTCAACGTCTGTAAAAGGGATTCGAAGTTTTCTTGGACATGCAGGTTTTTACAGGAGATTTATCAAAGACTTTTCCAAGATTGCTAAACCTCTTTGCAATCTTTTGGAGAAGGATGTGCCTTTCAACTTCACCAAAGAATGCCAGGAAGCTTTTGAGATCTTAAAAAAAAAGCTGATTTCTGCCCCCATCATTGTAGCACCAGACTGGACCCTTCCATTTGAAGTAATGTGTGATGCTAGTAATTTTGTTGTAGGTGCAGTTTTGGGACAACGCAAAGCAAAGATTTTTCACACCATTTACTACTCCAGCAGAACTTTGAATGAAGCTCAACTCAACTACACAACCACTGAAAAGGAGTTGCTCGCAGTTGTGTACGTTTTTAACAAATTATGCTCCTATCTACTGGGTCTCAAAGTGGTGGTCTACACAGATCATTCAGCAATCAAATATCTAATCACGAAGAAAGATGCCAAATCCAGATTGATCCGTTGGATACTTCTTCTGCAAGAATATGACGTGGAGATCAAAGACAGGAAAGGAACAGAAAACCAAGTGGCAGATCATCTATCGAGGCTCGAGAATGGAGAAACGGCTGGCGAAGATATGTTAATCAAAGAAACCTTTTCAGATGAACAGTTGTTTGCCATGAAATAGCAAGATGCCCCTTGGTATGCTGACTATGTCAACTACATTGTGTCAGGAAAATGGCAATTGGAATGGACAACTCAGCAACGGAAGAAATTCTTCAAAGAAGTCAAGCACTATGTCTGGGATGAGCCATACCTGTTCAAACAGTGTGCTGATCAATTATTGAGACGATGTGTTCCACAAGAGGAGGTCAATAGTGTTTTGCAGCACTGTCATTCATCACCATATGGCGGACACTTCAGCAGAAACAAAACTACAGCCAAAGTCCTACAATCGGGTTTGTTCTGGCCCACTCTTTTTAAAGATGCTTATCTTTTTACTCTTTAATGTGACAGATGCTAGAGAATGGGGAATATTTCGAAGAGAAATGAAGGACCGTTGCAAAACATTCTGGAAGTGGAGATATTCGATGTGTGGGGTATAGATTTCATGGGACCCTTTGTTCCATCATTCGGAAACCTGTATATCTTGGTTGCTGTAAAATACGTCTCTAAATGGGTTGAAGCAATTGTAATACCATCCAATGATTCAAAAGTGGTGATCAAATTCCTGAAAAAGAATATTTTCACTCGGTTCGGAACACCTCGGGCAATTATCAGTGATGGTGGCTCACATTTCTGTAACAGATACTTTGATGCACTCCTATCCAAATACGGAGTTACTCACAAGGTTGCCACTGCTTACCATCCACAGTCAAACAGACAGGTTGAAGTTTCAAACAGGGAAATCAAAAGAATCTTGAAGAGAACTGTTGGATCAACAAGGAAAGATTGGTCTATAAAACTACATGATGCATTATGGGCCTATCGAACAGCTTACAAGACACCCATTGGTATGTCCCCATATCGATTGGTGTTTGGAAAAGTGTGTCATCTGCCAGTTGAGCTTGAACACAAGACGTACTGGGCACTAAAGAAGTTGAATCTTGATTCACAAGCTACAAGAGAGAAACGAGTTCACCAACTCAACAAATTGGAGGAATTTCACTTACAGGCTTATGAGAATGCCAGATTGTACAAAGAAAAGACCAAGAAATGGCATGATCGAAAAATAGTGCATAGATAGTTGGAACCAAGGCAGCAAGTGTTGTTGTACAATTCACGGTTGAAATTTTTCCCTGGAATGTTGAAATCAAGATGGTCAGGTCCATTTTTCATCACTCATGTTTTACCATATGGAGCTGTTGAGTTACTGGATCCTTACACCAATGAAACATTTAAGGTTAACAGTCAGCGTGTCAAGCACTACTGGAGAGAATCATTTGAGCGATAAAAAGAAAGTGTCACACTTTCAGATCCAGCCTAACGTTCGAGAAGTCACGTCTAGCTGATGACTTTAAACTTAGCGATCGCAGAGAGGAAACCCATGCAATTTTTGTATATATTGTGATTTGGTGTGATTTAATTTTGTGTGTTTAGTTTTTGCAGATTAAGTCATTTCAAGATGGAAGTAGCTCTCACAAATCTTCACAAGCAATTTCCTTCTCTCCCTCAAAACTCTCTGATGAAAGTCTACAAAGCTCGCTTGGAACGGATGAGACTACTAACGATCCATGGTGTTTCTAATGACATTCGTTGGGTAATTGAAGCACGGGTCCGATTGGCAGTGAGTCTTCTGACTCTTTTATTTCACATCTGCCTGGTTTTGGAAGAAGCACCTATGCAAAGAAACGTAGAGCTAAGCAAATGAGTGTTTGTTACAAATGTGCACGCTGGAATTGCAATACTCGTTGTCATTCTTTAGGAATGGTGTCTGATAATCGCGAAGATAAAATTAAATTCATTAGGGATGGCTTGAGTAAGGAGTCTGTAGATAATATATCTTCGACTCTTGAGACGCATCCCAGTGGATATGTTCACATAGCCATTCGCAAATTACATACACAATTTCAAAAAGAAAGACAATAGTTAAGTCTTGGGAATCTGACTCAAAAAGACCCTGTTTGCCAATTTATAAGAAAATTGGATGGGAAGCTTGTCCCTGACGCATAGACGTCAATCAAGCCGCTACTTTTCTTGTAAATATTATATCTCTTTGTCTTTTCCTAATAATTGTTATTTGTTTTGTTGTTTTCTTTATTTTCATAGACAGAATCCAGACTTTTTGACCATTCACGATTTTTTTTATTGTTTAGCTAACAATCATCATTTGGAAGATACTAGTGTTATTATTACTCACCCTTTTCAGGTGTTATAAATTCAACTCATCATGGCACTTTTGAAGACATCCAGAGTAAAACATGGAAGCCACTTCAAGAAGACGAGTTGAAAACATCTGTGTGTTTTGCGGTACTAGTGTTGGTACTAAGCCACAATACGTAGAAGCAGCACATGAATTAGGTCGAGTCTTAGCTGCAAGGAATATGCACTTAGTATATGGCGGAGGTAATCTTGGACTAATGGGGATCGTTTCAAAGGCCGTACAGGAAGGAGGTAGTCACATTTTGGGAGTCATCCCAAAACCCTTGGCAGAGGTAAATCTTATTGGACCATCAAACGGAGAGGAACTGATCGTGCCAGGTATGTCTGAACGACTGGTAGAAATGATTAACTGTGCTGATGCTTTTATTGCTTTGCCAGGTGGCTTGGGCACATTATCTTGGGCGAACCTGAATATACACCAGAAACCAATTGGGCTGTTTAACGTTGATGGATTTTATGATTTTCTTTGTGTATTTCTTGATGATGCCCGGAGAAATGTGTTCGTGTCAAAACCTTTAAAAGAACTCATCTTCACTGCCAGAACTGCTCCAGATCTAATTGACCAAATCTTAGCTTATGAACCAAAAATTGACCCTATCCTTTCAAAGATAAATTGGTCTGAGGACGATCGTGGTAAGAGGCGTCGGATTAATCTAGATCTTAACCTTTAATTTCCTGTAGAATTTCAGCTAACCAGGTATTATCTTCTAAACTCTTCTTCTATTGTTTAAGACATTGGGGACAATGTCTCATTTACGTTTGGGGGAGGGAATTAGTTGATCAATATCCTGTTTTTATTTGTGTGTTTTTTTTATTTTTAGGCCAAATTTTTTCGAAAATACAAAAAAATTGAAAATTTTTCAAAAATTACAAAAATATTTTGTGTTTGTGTGTTTTTATTTTGACTAAAAAGGTGAAATTGGTAAGATATAGCTGTGTAAGGAATTTCTACTCCTGAGACGTATCTCAAACCATTTTTGAAACAAGTTAGATTTCGTTTATTTCATTTTAAATTATTTAATTTATGAATTCTCCATAAAACGAACTAAAATGGATCTTCATATGCTCAGTTAACAGATATTATCAACATGCATTGTAACATACGGAAATGAGCTAAAATTGAAAAGTTTGTAATATTCAGTGCTCTAGTTTAATTGGAGGTAGAATCTCAAAAAGTGATGGAGTAAAAAAAAAACATCTGAGATCCGAGTTATTAAATCTGTAAGGGTGTTTTGACACCTAGTGCCCTAAAACCAACTGGTTTGGGAGTCACTGGCCCATAGCTCGCTACATGGATCAAGGATGTTGCAAATATATATATATATATATCTGAAGTCTGAGCAATTAAGTCCGTAGGGGTGTCTTAACACCTGGTGCCCTAAAGCCAACTGGTTTGGGAGCCACCGACCCAACACTCGCTACATAGATGGAATATATTGTATATAAATAAAAAAAAAAATTTCAAAAATCAAAGAAAAAATCAGAAAAATTATTCCATTGCTACAAAAATGTGTGAATTCTAATAAAACTTTAGGACAAAAATATTACTCTCTTATCAACTGCACTTGTGACTGTTGTGGGAAAAAATGAGTTGTTTAATATTTTGTTGGTTGTGTATATGGAGAATGATAAATATAATCGGAGAATTTACTTATTTAGTAATTTAGAAAGAAAGAAAACAACTAGTAACTTGGAGTATAAGTTTCACCTGATTAGTCACTAACTTCTTTATTCTATTTTCGCTTGTCTTTTTGCTTTTGTGTGCATTAGTTTTACTACCTTTTTACTTTTGTAAAATATTTGTGGGTATCATTGCTGTAAACCCTCACGAGACTACAACTCGTCCACTAGGGACACTTAGGGGTTTAAAGGCTTGTTGCATACGCTAAATGCAACCGTGATCCCTACGAAAGTGGTTTAGTTAAATTTTATTTTAAAGATGTTTATGTTATTTTATTATATGTTTTGCTCGATGACTAGCAAAATGTTAGGTTTGGGGGTGTGATGAGTGGTAATTGTATCACTATTTCCCACTCATTTAACCTAATATTTTGTATAGTTTCTTGAGTTTTATGAATATCTTGATGTGTTTTGTGTTATTTTGTAGATAAATAAAGTTTCAGGACTCTCTGGAGGTGATTTGGGGCCAAAACAGTGAAAATTGGAAAAAATGGCATTTTGGTAATTTTGGAGCGTCGCAACGCGTAAGCCTTTGGCGTCGCGACGCCTAACATGCGCCGAATAGTGCTAACATGCGCCAGGTCCACAAGTCAGAATCTGAGAAAAGTTTGACTTTGCTAACGTGCACCGTGCCACGTGTCACCATCACAGCCGATCTGCTAACTGCGCCGTGCCACGTGTCATCATCATACGGTGCCGACAGTCGCCATCGCCACGTGTCACTCCACGTGTCTGCCACGTCATCATCCACATCACCGATTGACCGAGTCAAAGTGCCACATCATCGCCACGTCATCATCTACCAATCACAGCGTGCCACGTGTCATCATTCTATGGTGCCGACAGTAACTTTTGCTACGTGTCACCACGTCAGCGCCACGTCAGCACCAATTATTGACTCAATTATCCGAATGACACATGGCGGATAAGAATATGAAATAAGCCAATCAGAAGCCGCTACATGTCACAATAATTGAGCACCCGACCACCTTGCCACGTGTCACCTTATCACCTTATCCAGAATCTGAAGCGACGAACCAAAAGCTGCCACGTCGACAATGTCCCGCGTCGCGACGCCCGACCCCTACTGACGCCTATAAATTCAGCTCAACTTCAGAATTCAAATGATGTCTTCCTTGAGTTTTGTAAGGACTTTAAGGATTGCATCTTGTGTGTTTAAGTTTTTTTTACTTTTAGTATTTTCAATTATGCACTTTTACTTTTTGTAATAATTTTTTTTTATTTTCTTTTTCTTTTTTTATGTTCAGTAGTTAATTTACTGCTGGGGTAAATGTGAAGCTTTTTACTTTTATAATTTAGATAAATCTCCCTTAATTATAATATATAAATTATTTAAAACCTGACTTAATAAGGATACCGCTATATTGGTCGGTTGGTAATTATTTTTTAAACTGGTTTTAACCTGACTTAATGAGGATACCGCCTGGTTGGTCGGTTGGTAATTAATTATTAATTTGACTTAATCAGGATACCGCCTATATGGCTGGTTGGTAAATATCACACAGATTTATATATATTATAATAAAGGAGATTTCTAAATTATAAATAGTAAAGGTAGATTAATCTTACTTCAATTATAATATGGAAATTGTGATTTAATAATATGAATTAAAAGTTGATTCCGCCTTAATGGCTGGTTTTAATTATGTAATATAATATGACACCGCCTATATGGCTGGTCTTTAGGTGACAGATAATTACCGCCTATATGGCTGGTTTATGGATAAATAATAACACCGCTTTTATGGCTGGTTCAACTTAATTGGATAATACTGGAAATTTCCATATTATAATAATTTGAGATTTCTAAAAGTGGATCCTCTAACCCCAGCATTTTATTTTTATTCTAGGGAAGTGATGAAACACAATATCCACACACTTAATAATTGATTTTCTTTTTATGGGTAATTCTTTAGTTTGTTTATTGAGACTTAAGCTTAATGCTTCTTGTTGCCTGATCACCAATAAGATTGATGTGGTAAACTTAAAATGAACTAGACATAGAGATTTTAGGTTTCAATCTTAGATGCAATAGCCCACGATCTTCCTTGAGGATAGATAACCCTTTAACAGATTTCATTACAGGATAAACATATACATGTCGGGCGGGGGTAGCCATAATTGGAACTTAATCTTAATGAATCAAGGTAATTTGGTTGACATAGACATATGGTTCAATTGGGTTATACTGGGTATTTGCATCTGACCATCGATAGAGGTTTTGCATATTTTTGTGTTCCAGGTTAGCAAATTAATTTATTACACATAGATAAGAGAATCAATTCATTTTTATATTAATATTGTGTGGAGTCACGACCCTAGATCTTTGAGTCTTTTATTTTATTTTCCTTAGTATTTTCTTTTGAGTCTGTTTTTATTTTAATTAGTAAATCCACATTCAACCAACCAAAAGCAATCAATTCTCTTCTCCCTATAATTAGATACTTGTAAATAAATAGTATCAATAATTAATAACAATAGTAGGAATTAAGTCCTCATGGGATCGATATTTTTATACTACTTGAACGATACGTACGCTTGTGTTATACGTGTGTGTTTACGCCGGTCACCGTACCGTGACAAATCATCGGTAAAGGTAACGAAGTACGAATAACCACTGTTAGCAGTCTGACTCAGTGGACCACATACATCAGAATGTACGAGTTCTAGTAAGTTAGTGGCGCGGTGTCCAACACCAGAAAATGAGGCTTTGGTCATCTTACCCTGAATACAGGATTCACAAGTTGGATAGGATTCAATGGTAAGATCTGGTATCAAACCATTCCTAACCAATTGGGTAAGGCGTTTAACGCCTATGTGACCCAGCCGCATATGCCAAAGTTTAGTATTATTAATTACAGATAAACTATGTTTATTAACTCCAGTATTTAAAATATCTTTTGAAGTTTGCAATGTATAATGACCATGTTGGTTTGGACAACAAAGGATCTGAATATTACTTTTATCATATAAATACAAAGAACAATTCTTAATATTAATACAAAAGCCTTCTGTATCTAATACAAAAAGTGATATAATATTAGTTACACATCCAGGCACAAAATGACAGTCATTTAACAAAAGTGTCCCATTCGGCAATGAGATCTTGCATACTCCCACTGCAACTGCATCCAGAGAGTCTCCACTCCCGAATCGCAACTGCATCTCTCCAGGCTTCAGTCTTCTACTTTCCTTCAGCACCTGTAACAAATTACAAATGTGAATGGGACAAGCAGAATCTAAAATCCAGTTGGATGTAATGGCTTCACAAGCCAAAGATATATCAATAACTGGAAAAATAAATGTACCTGATGTAGATGCTCTCTCCCGCCTCAGCTGGGCTATGTAGTCATGACAGTTCCTTTTCCAGTGCCCGACTTTACTGCAGTGATGGCACTTGTCTTCAGAAGCCCTCTTGGGCTTTGCTATCTTTGCATGTGGTTGAGGACCAAAAACCTTCTTCTTATTCCCTTTCTTCTTCTTTCCCTTTGACCAAGTTTGGGAAGAAGCAGAAAGTGAAGTAGGTCTATAAGGGCGAGTCGGTACTCTCTTCTTGAGGTCTTCTTCCGCCATGAACAACATCCTATGCAGCTCTTGGTAGGTACATGTAATCTCGTTCATGTTGAAATACATCACAAACTGGCGATAGGAAGCTGGGAGCGAACCAAGAATGACACTCCTACCGAGAATGTCATTCAGAATGATATTATGTTGCCTCAATTGATCGATCAAATCGATCATCTGAAGAACATATGGGCTAACAGCTTGCCCCTCATCCAATCGCACATGGAACAGTTCCATTGCGACCTTGTGAACAACTACTTGTTCTTGGTTCTCAAACGATTTTCTTAATCGTGTCATCATAGTATAAGAATCTGACATGCCATAAAACTGTTTCTTGAGTCCCGGTGCAAGTGAATTTAAGATGTATGATTTAACCCTTAAATCATCATCCTTCCAAGCTTGGAAGACTTCGCGTTCCTCCGGTGTAGTGTCCTCTGCCACAGCAATGGGCAGTGGACCCTCAAGAACATATCCCAACCTCTCGGAATCGAGGATAATCCTCAAATCTAGATCCCAATCGGCGAAGTTATCAGCGCCTTTTAGTTTGTTCGCATCAAGCATACGCGCAAACTGATTTGTGGATGGTGCCGCCATCGCAAATCTATCATATAGATCACGAAAAATGGTTAGCATAAATTTAAACAGTTTCATATAATATCTAAAGCATAAACTAGATCATGGATTTTTAATCTAAAAATGCCCCTCCCACTAAATCATGCAATACTTAATAATTAAATTAAATACAAATAGTGAAAAGTGGATCCCGTGAATATATTTCCGCTCACAGCAGAGGCACAGTCTCGCCTACGTATATTCATCAGGTAGACAACTCATTTGTCAGGGTTTCCGGTCCTTGTTGTTTCTCGTTGTCGCTGCTAAGGCAGGCCCACAAGGAGACGTACCAAGGTTAAACTCGTCAATGATAAACTCAAGTTACTTGCGTAACCTTGACAGCTAGGGCACGTTCAGGATTCCGTTTTCGCTTGAATTTATCTAGTATCTGATATAGATCCGGTATAAATAAATCTCTATCGGCTACACCCTCACAGCAGAGGCACGGTCTCGGATGTAGTCACAGAGAAATATTTATAAACCGTATCGACAAGACAGACCACATAACATGCATCAAATACATAATTACATTTAAACCTTATTAATTAGTGATTTTCCGCTAAGTGTCATACACCCTAAATCTAATCAAATTAGATTATAACATGCATGTATAATGTCAAGAAAACATGATTAAACATTGAATTAAAGGGCTAATCATATTAGGGGGCCTAGAATCAGACTTGCTCTGATACCATTTTGTAAGGGTTTTATTACGGATATCCGATAACGCAGCGGAACAGAGAAAAATCAAAATTTTCCGATTTCAAAATTTTTTCTCGGATTAATAAAATAAACTTATTTATTTTATTATCCAATAATCAAATTATGAAATAAAACACAATAAATCAAATTTATGTGAATTTACTGAATTGCCCTTAAACATAACATTTTGTTTATTTTTAATCCGAAATTGTTCGAAACAATTTTGAATGATTCTAAATCATTTCTAATATGAATTTAACATGTTCCAAATGTCAAAATACAATTAGCAACAAAAAACTCAAATTTTAGCCATAAGGTCGAGAGCCTCACAAGGGGGGAAATGTGCATTTTACATTTCCATTGTTCAAAACACATGCAAATGAAATCCAATCAATATAAGATTTAATATGTATCATATACACATCCAAATACACAACATAAATTAAAATCCCCAAATTGGAAGAAGTCTTAAACCCTAATTTTTAAATTTCTTCAAATTGGACAAATTAGACCAAATTAACAAAATCCAATACTTCAATCATGTTTCTTCCATTCAAATCAAGTCTCAACACAATGAAATAACTATAGATCAAATCTAGGTCATTTAAGAGTGGGTCAACAACTCTAGATTAGCAACAAGATTCTAAAACCATGAAAAGAATGCTTACTAGTCCATTAGTAACATTCTATCAACTTCATACATGCATAACACCTTCATCAAAATTTCAAACATCAAAAGTAAAAAGAATAAAGAATAGAAAAACTCAAGAACATCACAAGATGTTGCCAAGAACAAGAGGAACATTTTTCTCTATAATAGCAAGTTGGAAATACTTACTTAAATCCAAGCTTTCTTTGATTTTTCCTTTTCTTTCTCTCTAGCTTCTTTTTCTTTCTTTTAATGGAGTTTTGATAAAGTGTTGATGATAATAAAACCCTAAATGAAATAAAACAATATATAATTGCACAAATAAGCCTTGGCCGAATTTTGCTAACATAAAATATCTAGATATTTGTTTTTTTTTTGTTTTATTTAATTATGCTTTACAACTTGTTAACTTTAATCATCAAACCATTTAATGAATTAAATTTAGTCAACAATTGCAACTCAAGCCATTTATAAAATATCATAACTTTAAGATATTTATATTTTAATTAATTTAATCATTTAACAATTTAACAATTAATTAATTAATTAATTAAATACAAATATATTAAATATATGTATTATATTTACAATAAATATAAAATACATATATATATTTATAATATTAGTCAAATATCTCAATTTGACAATTAATTAATGTGTATTTGAATTAATCAAGCATTAAATACAAATACACAAAAATTAAGGAAATGACTATCGGGTCCCTTCACATGTATTTTGCGTTTAACCTTTAAACGACTTTATAAATAATCAACATCATTTATAATTGTTGCCTTAGTGCTCTACGAGTATATTTCATTAGTGAGACTCTCTAGATTCAGACATATCCGTCACGAAATCCAATTTCGTGTCCATAATTTATCCACCCGTAAATTATGACGATCACAGATAAACTCGCTGAATCATACAGGTCGAGGTCATGGAAAATGTATAATTCCTCCGTCACAGGCATCCGGATAAATCCCAGAGATATAGGTGTAAACGTCAAATCTCTATAGGGATTATCCAGTAGACCATTCTATTAGCAATCTCAAAAAGAACATTTAGAACTAACTTCTAAATTGTACCACGGGCCCATGGTTTTTATCTTATTGCTAATCATATGGACTACCTATGCTCTGATACACAGAACTGACAGATCATATCTCGATACACACATAACACCATGAAGATCTATCTACACCCAACGAACAGGCGGAGGTATGATCTCAATAGATCGGTGACGTGACTGCCATCTAAGTGTAGAAGTTGTCTCATGTGCCCACAGTGGAATCTCAAGTCTAAGAATCACAAGTGCTACTCAACCCGATAAGATTCTTATTGACGTTGGTGAGTTGTTCAGTTTTTATCCGCTATAAACACCTACACGTCTATACTAGTCTCCAAGACTTATGGTTTATTGAGAAACCATTGGAATCATATATTCCAGCATACGACATGTACCAGTCTCAACGGGTTTACTATACTGACAAAGTAGTGTAAACCTTGACCAAGATTTGTATGAGAATGACAACGTCATGATACAACTCAATGTCAGTTGTGACGCTTTTGCAACTGCACCATGACTAGTCATTCTAAGGTCATTACGTCTTTACCGTATTAAAAGATACATTATATTATAGAAACTGCATATATTATTCAAAATAATAACGTTTTACAGAAGTATTCATAAAGAAATACAATCGGGAATTGGCGCTCTGAGCACCAACCCCAACAAATGTGTCACGTGTCAGCCACGTCATCATCACCCAATCATAGTGTGCTATGTGTCGCAATCCTATGGTGCCGACAATCCACATCGCCATGTCATAGCCACGTCATCGCCACATCAAAGCCACGTCACCATAATTATTGAGTTAATCATCCAAAATGCCACGTCCGCAGATAAGAATCCAAAATAGCCAATCAGCGAATGAAATGTGGCAGCGTCACGACGCAAGAGCAATTCACGCGTCGCGACGCGTGAGGCTTATCGACCCCTATAAATTCAGCTCGAAATTTCAATTTCAGATGTACCTTCCTCTCTGTAATTCTCTGAATAAATAAGGAGTTTGTATCTAGTTTTCTTTAAATTTCAGTTTTGTAATTAATTTTATTTACTTACTGTAATAGTAATTTACTTTCTTTACTTTTTCTCTGGTGAGGTAACTTCCCCCTGCTAGGGTGAAATGTAAACTTTTTATTACTGCTATTTAGATTAATCTCCCTTAATTATAATATATTCACTATTTAAAATTTGACTTAACAAGGAAACCGCTATATTGGTCGGTTGGTAATCAATTATAAACTGGTTTTAACTTGACTAAGCATAGATAGTTGGTCAGTTGGTAATTACCACATATATGGCTGGTTTATGGACAAATAATGATACCGCCTTTATGGTCGGTCGGACTTAATTTGACTTAATCAGGTTACCGGCTATATGGCTGGTTAAAATATCACAAGTTAATATATTATATTAAGGGAGATATCTAAAATAGTAGTGATAAAAGTAGATCCTATAGCCCTAGCATTTTCCTTTATTGTAATTTTCTTTATTTACTTTTCAGTATTTTACTTTATGTCTTTTATTTTATTTAAGTTTTTACTAGCCCTAGTTATGTGTCGTAACTAAGTTAGTTATCTATGGTTATGATGAATTCCAATATCACCGGTTTATAAGGGGTTATTTTATAGTTTGAGTAATATAAAGGTTTATTTATTAAGTATTAAGCTTAATGCTTCTTGTTAACTGGCCATTAATAAGATTGATCTGGTAAACATAAAATAAACTTGACAAAGGAATTTTAGGTTTTAGCCCTAGACTTAATAGCCCATGATCTTCCTTGAGGATAGATAACCCTTTAATATATTTCCTTACAAGATAGACATATACCTGTCGGGCGGGGGTAGCCATAATTGGAACTTAATCTTAATAAATCCAGGTAATTTGGTTGACATAGACATATGGTTCAATTGGGTTATACTGGGTATTTGCATCTGACCATCGACAGAGGCTTTTGCATAATTTCGTGTTCCAGGTTAGTAAACTGATATATTGCACAAACATGAATTAATCATTTCATCTTTAAAAAGATATTGGAAGAAATCACAACCCTGGATAGTTTTATAAATTTGAATTTTCCTCAACCTACTTTCGCGCAATTTTATTTAATTGTTTTTAAGTTTAAAGTCATCACCCAGTCAATCAATCAATCTATTAGATACTAGTAATCATTTGGCCTCATAAAAATTAATAGCTTAGGATTTAAGTCCTCGTGGGATCGATACTTTTTATACTACTTGAAAGATACGTGTGCTTGCGTTATACACGTGTGATTTCACACCGGTCAAGTTTTTGGCGCTGTTACCGGGGATTTATTTATCTTTCACTATTATTTTTGGGGTTAGATACGTTACTTGTATCTAATTTTTTTTTTACTTATTATTTCTGTTTTCTTGGGTTAGATACGTTACTTGTATCTAATTTTTTTTTACTTATTATTTCTGTTTTCTTGTGTTTCAGGTTCTCAGACACTACATGAGACGAACCAGAAACTTTAAACTCTGACCGCTTGACCCAGAAATTGAAAGAACCATCAGACAGTTGAGAAAGGAAATGCGAGAAGGCTAAAAAGCTTTAATCAACATGGAACCTAAACCTTTGGAAGTTGCACCACCAATACCCATTCAAGACAGAACCATTCCGGTGGTCGACGGCTTCATTTCTTGTATTGTACTTCCTCCATTACCAGCAAATGCATGTCACATCAAAACATGCATTTAGATTATTCAGCAATCAGTTCATTTTGGGGGGAGGGGAATGCAACTAAAGACCCTAATGCTCACATCAGCAACTTCCTGGAAGTTTGCGGCACTTTCAATTACAACCGAGGAGCTAAAGAAGCAATGAGACTGCAGATTTTCCCATATTCTTTAAAAGAAAGAGCTAAAGCCTGGCTACATTCACTACCAGCAGGTTCCATCACAACTTGGAACACTCTAGCCACCAAATTCCTTGCAAAGTATTTTCCACCAGCATGAACAGCAAAACTGAGGAATGACATCATATCATTTGTACAACATGACACGGAAACTCTCTACGTAGCTATTAGTGTTCCTAGAACATGCCAAGGATCTAATAAGCAAGAAAAGATGTTCATAAATTCATTATAAGTTGCGGAATTACTTACATTGAATGGATTTGAGCTTTTAAAATTTTTTAGAAGAAGATCTCCAAGATGCTTCCTTTGTTGATTCCAAGCTTTGAGTTGTGAATGAAGATCTCCAAGATCCAACCTTTGTGTAGATTCCAAGCTTTGAGTTGTTTCCCTATCACCTTTATTGATTCCTTGAAGTGCTAGCTAACTTGATTTTGCCACAAAATCAAAGAGAGGAAACCATGAAGCTCACGCCCATTTCATGTGTGCTAGGGTTTGTGTTTTGAGATGTATTACCAAAATGAGAGAGAAAGATGCCTTTGGTAAAAACCAATTTACCCTTTTCACCTAAACAAGGTGGTTGGGTAAATGGTTTCACCAAAACCATTCCAAGGTGGTTGGAAAGTAAATGGTTTGGCATAAATGCCAACTACCCTCCCAACTACCACATGTGAAGTGGGCCACCCACATTTGAATTCAAAATTCAAATGTCTCTACGAACATTTACCGCGGCTCAGATCCGTTTAATCCGATTAAACGAACTTTCGTCGCTAAATAATTAAATCTAATTTAATTAAATAACGATGCCTCACAAATATATTACGAACGTCGTTTACGAATTAATTCTAAATTAATTCGTTCGTTCGTATTAAAGTCCGACTTTAATTTCGTAATGAAATTCCAATTCAATAATATATCCGATATATTAATTTTAGCCCATACGAATAAATTAAATAGAAAAATCAAATTTAACTATTAAATTTATTTTATCGATTAATTCCAAATTAATCGCGTTCTCTCTCTTCCGAACACATTTAATCCCAGATTAAATAAAGCTTCAATTAATCCCAGATTAATTTTCTCTCTCTTAATTAATCCCAGATTAATTCTAATCGAGTCAACTGCCATTGGTGAATCTTTAGGAAGCGACCCAAGAGACCTCTGGATATGTTGGCAGTAAATCCGGTTATCGGACTATCCGATAAAGTGAGTACCTCGTACCACGTGCTTACCGATTTACAAGACATGGTTGGCTTCTAGCAAAGCATCGTGCCTACCCAATTCTCCAGAAATATTCTTACTGGAATATATAATCTATGTCAGGCCTAGTATACGTAGTATTGCGTATAGCGATCCAGTATCGGATGTCACGTGCAAGGCCTGGGGCTGGAATAATGTCTGCCCCGTACGAAGCACATATCGGATATCAAGCAACTAGTCTCTTTGAATCGGATAACCATGACCTTGTCATATTATCCCGATGGTTGCAACACAATAGAGAACTAGTTCTGAATCCCTGCGTGATCATCATCTCCATATGTCTGAAGTGATACTTCCGTCTTGACATCACATCCAATACACTACGATTCTCAATAAACCCAATAGAGGCGTACATAGAACATGTTAAATCCTTGGACTACCAAAATGAAATTTTACCGATTGTCGCAAGTACTAGCGATGCAAGTCTCAGGTTAAGACCAAATACACCTACCCTGAAGCGGACTCCCATAGACACATATACATACTACCAATGGGATTCCGCGGGGTCTATCCAGAGCGAAGCTGTTTTCCGTACCATCGGTAAAACACAACCTCCTATCACACATGCATAAGTATCCAATACTTAAAATATGAGAACTATGCCGTTATGTCCTCATAACGCGCACAAGTGCAATACTAGTCTATTCCGCATTATCGATGTCCAGTCTCGATAATACTACGACTAGAGATATTTAATGATTAAACCTTTATGGATTGATACTGTCTCATATCATCTCAATCGGAACTAACTAATAAGGACTTTTACCATTTATATATCAAAGTAAATAAATTACAAAACGGTAAAAGGCAATTTCATTACTACATAGTTAATTTTGTACAAAAAACACAATGTCTTTTACAAACAGTGACGCTATGGGACATAATTGTCTAACAATCTCCCACTTGGCCTATAGCCAGTCACTCAAGCATCTAACACCTGAACTATGTATATGTCTCTCAAACTTTTGCTGTGAAATAGCTTTCGTCAGCGGATCTGCAATGTTGTCATCTGATGTGACCTTCTCGATCTTCACATCGCCACGATGTATGATCTCACAATCAGATGGAAACATCGAAGAACATGCTTGGATCGTTGATGAGATCGTCATTCTTTAGCCTGCGTTATAGCCTCGTTATTGTCACAATACAATGGAACGGGCTCAGCTGCTAACAGAACTACTCCTAATCCAATTAGGAACTTACGGATCCAAACTGCCTCTTTTGCTGCTTCAGCTGCAGCAATATAATCCGCTTCTGTTGTTGAATCGGCAATAGTCTCTTGCTTGGAAGATTTCCAGCTTACTACTCCATTGTTCAAACAAAATATGTACCCTGATTGCGACTTAGAGTCGTCTTTATCGGTTTGGAAACTTGCATCGGTATACCCAGTTACCTCAAGTTCTACATCTCCATAAACTAAGAAAGCATCCTTAGTTTGTCTAAGATACTTAAGGATGTTCTTAACCGCCATCCAGTGACCATCACCTGGATCGGCCTGATAGCGACTACATATGCTCAAAGCATACGAGACATCAGGTCGTGTACATATCATGGCATACATGATCGATCCGACTGTCGAGGCGAACGGTATCCGACTCATGCTGTTTCTCTCATCTTGAGTTTTAGGACATATGTCCTTAGATAGAGTGATGCCATGTGACACTGGTAACAGTCCTCTCTTGGACTGATCCATGTTGAATCTTTTCAATACTTTGTCAATGTACGTGCTCTGGGAGAGTCCAAGCAGCTTTCTAGATCTATCCCGGTAGATCTTTATTCCTAGAATATAGGCTGCTTCTCCCAGATCTTTCATGGAGAATTTTAATGAAAGCCAAGCCTTCACCGATGTTAACATGGGAATGTCATTGCCCATAAGCAATACATCATCAACATAAAGGACAATAAAAGTCAGTGCTCTCCCACTAACCTTCTTATATACACAAGGATCATCTTCGTTTTGAATGAAATCATATTCTTTTATGATCTCATCAAAACGTTGGTTCCATGACCGCGATGCTTGCTTCAGTCCATAAATGGACCGATTTAACTTACAAACCTTGTTTGCAAGTCTAGGCACGATAAAACCGTCTGGCTGTTGCATATAAACATCCTCCAAAAGGTTTCCGTTAAGGAAAGCGGTTTTAACGTCCATCTGCCATATCTCGTAATCGAAATATGTAGCAATAACAAGCATTATCCGAATGGATTTAATAATGGCAATGGGTGATAAAGTTTCGTCATAATCGACACCATGTCGTTGACGATATCCCTTCGCTACAAGCCTAGCTTTGTACGTTTGTACGTTGCCATCCATGTCGGTCTTCGTCTTGAAGACCCATTTGCATCCAATAGGCTTTATGCCTTCTGGTGCATCAACCACTGTCCAAACCTGATTGGTGTACATGGAATCCATTTCGGACTTCATGGCCTCTTGCCATAAAGCGGAATCGATATCTTGTATCGCTTCCTCATACGTAGCTGGTTCGTTATCCTCAATGAGATTAATATCTACATGAGGTGAGATCAGAAACCCATACCTCTCAGGTTGTTTCCTAACTCTCTCCGACCTACGCGGTCCTTGTGTAATAGAAGATTGTGGTACAGTCTCATCCTGGATGGACTGTTCTTGTTCCGTTGAGGATTCTATGCCAGGAACAGTATCACTCCGATTTTCATTGAGTTATACCTTCCTCCCACTAACCACTACATTTAGGAATTCCTTCTCAAGGAAAACCGCATGTAGAGCAACAAATACTTTGTTCTCTCGTGGGTGATAGAAGTAATATCCTTTGGTTTCCCTAGGATATCCTACGAAAAGGCATTTATCCGATTTAGGCTCAAGTTTGGTACCTTCCAAACGTTTGACGTATGCCCAGCATCCCCAAATCTTCAGGAATGAGAAACCCGGTTTCTTTCCTGTCCATATCTCATACGGAGTCTGTTGTACAGACTTTGACGGAACCTTATTCAAAATAAGAATTGCACTGTTTAATGTATATCCCCAGAAGGAAATAGGTAGCTCAGTGCGACTCATCATAGACCTTACCATGTCCAACAAAGTTCGGTTTCTCCGTTCAGATACACCGTTTAATTGCGGTGTTCCAGGAGGAGTCCACTGTGAAAGAATACCATATTCTTTCAAGTAATCTAGAAACTCATTGCTCAAGTATTCGCCACCACGGTCCGACCGTAATGTCTTTATACTCTTGCCTGTCTGTTTTTCAACTTCGTGTCGAAACTCTTTGAATTTCTCAAAAGTTTCCGACTTGTGTCTCATAAGATACACATAACCATAACGCGATGCATCATCCGTAAAGGTTACGAAGTATTCATATCCACCTCTAGCCTGGCTAGACATGGGCCCACATACGTCACTATGAACCAGGGCTAACAGTTCGGTGGCGCGTTCACCCTTACCGCTAAAAGGTGATTTAGGCATTTTGCCTAATAAGCAAGATTCCAGACGTCATATGAATTTGGATCAAATCCGTCCAAGTACCCACTCTTCGAAAGTGTGGATATGCGAGTCTTGTTTATGTGTCCCAGACGACAATGCCACATATAAGTTTCATCTTTGTTACTCGTTTTGAGCCTTTTGTTTGTTACATTATATGTTTGAGATTGATTTATATTCAAAATATAAAGACCATTATTAGCATCAGCAAACATATCTAAATCATCTTTATAAACAAAACACCCAGTGTTTCGGAATACAAAAGTGTACCCGCATTGGGTCAAACAAGATACAGAGATAATATTCCTAGTCAAACTAGGTACATAATAACAATCTGAAAGTTTAAGTACATGCCCCGAAGGCAGTTCTAAAACAAAAGTGCCAACGGCCAAAACGGCGACTGGTGCCCCATTTCTGACGCGTAGATCAATCTCCCCTGAGGTCAGTCTCCTGCTAATCTGCAGATCCTGCACATCAGTACATATGTGAGTACCACAACCAGAATCAAAAATCCAATTTTTAAAACTAGAAGTAGTCATGTTTATCTCAATAACAAACATACCTAAAGCTGGTGCCTTGCCTGCTTTAATCTCCTTCTGGAGCGCCTTGTACTCGCGGCAGTCACGCTTCCAGTGACCCCGCTTGCCGCACTGGAGGCAAACATCCTGAGATTTGTCCTTGGGCTTCCCAGAAGCCTTTGACGATTTGGCCTTGCCCTTTCTTTTATGATTCTTCTTCTTCACACCTCATGTCGCCTTGAGCCCAGCCCTCGGTGTCTGAGATGTCGAAGCAAAGTGCGCCTCGCGCTTGTTGCCCTTAAGCAGCTCTTTCTTGGCTTCCTTGAGAACCGACAATAAGTCTCCAAGAGTATCATCAGAGTTCATCAAATTATAGTTTATGATGAACTGTCTCCAAGTGTCGGGGAGAGATTGCAGGACCATATCTATGGTAATCTCAGCCTCAAAGACTATCCCCATCTCAGCCAGCTCATCTATGTCAGCAATCATCTGTGCCACATGGGACTCAGCAGACATGCCTTCTGACAAACGTGAATGGAATAACTTCTTTACTAACTCATATCTCCGCGACCTTCGGTTAGATCGGTGAAGATCTTGCAACCTCGCCAACATGTTATAGGGATCTAAGTCCCTGTTCTATCGATGGAAATGCTGAGTCATAGAAACAAGCATAATAGACTGAGCAGTATCACAATCATCGCTGTGAGTCTTCCAAAGCTCCAGCTCAAGTAGCTCATCAGGTTTGGGCTTAGGCCCAAGAGGTCTCTATATAGTATATAGCAGCCCCTCAGCTCCAAGGACTATCCTTAGATTTATTTCCCAATCGGCAAAGTTCGTGCCCTTGAAGACATTTTCGCCCATGATAATGTCTCAGACATTTCCCTTTCCAGTCATCTTGACTACGATAGTCCAACTATCTAGTCAAAGATATTTGGGTACAGTCTAACTGTTACAAGAAAAATAACATTGTATTAGTCCAACTAATAAAATAATTTTGACGAAATAATTTGAAAGCGCGTAAAGCTAAGTATCTGAATGAAATTACAAATTCAATACTAGCCTCCCACTATTTTTCGGCGAGTCTCTAACCCACTGTTGAGTACTCGGGAAACCTAGTTTCCTAGTGGGCTAGGATCCCGTTAAATAACACACAACTTTGACTTTGGCCAACAAGCTGTATGATATTTAACTAGGTAGATCTCTAAGATCAATTGGATCTCATCCAATTCCTAGATCTGGTAGGTGGACCTCCAAGTCCGAAACATATATACAATATATATGCCAATATATCCAATATATTTTCCTAACCTTTTTCCTCTGAATCAACTAAGCCTTGGCTTTGGCACAACAAGCTTAATGATTCCAGTTAAGCGGGACCCATTGACATGGAAAGCTTCGTAATCAATGTCGATGGACAAGAAGTGATCTTGACTTTGGCCAACAAATCACGACTTGGACAAGACACCGATATGGAACAAAACTCTCATGATTCAAACACATCCGCAATTGACAAAGGTCTTGACTTTGGCCAACAAACTAATGCCAACTTTGATCTTGAGTAAGAATCACTCAACGGAAGGAAAAACGCTTAATATGTTTTGAGGGTTTTTTCGCGTAAATTGGCAACCAATTTATTATCTTTGTTAAGGTCTCATCATACACCCTTAAGCATGCTTCTAAAACATCATAAGGCGTAAAAAGTAAATTAATAATGATATGCGGATGGATATGTCACAAATTATTCCTAGAATAAATCACTCCATTTCCTCTCCATGGCTAGAACTATTCTAACTTCTACCCAATAACATAATACAATAAAGAAACCTCATTTACATTGAGGGGAATTAGTGAGAAGAGAAATACAAAGAATAAGGAGATAAAAGGCTGGACACGCAGGTCCAATTTAATAAATTCTAAATTTATTACAATTTCTAAAATTGCCCTCGCCCTTCTAATATCCATCTGATATACATTATTTATACAACACATTCATGTATTCATACAAATCATGTTATTCAATCAATCTAATCCAATTAATTAATCTTTGAATTAATGATCATCCAATGTTCAAACAACGATTTGATTTGCGCGAGTCAAACTCGTTTAAGAATAAATACTCAAAGTAAGTATTCTTGAATTATTTTGAACTACAACTTTAAATCCAATTTATTTGTATTCAATACTAATTACAATTTAATTCCAAATTAAATATTTACACTTATTTATTTGCCTTAAAGACTTGGATTCCAAATCCAATCTTAATGGGTCTCAAAGGCCCAATAACATCCAATGTCATTTTAATTAAAGTCCAATGGGCTTTTAATTGATTCTTAAGGCATGGGCTTTGGCCATAATGGATCAAACCCAAAATGCCAAGGCCCAATAGGAATCACCCTATTGCCAACAAATCAATTTAGGCCCATTAGGCCCAATTATATTCTTTAAAAGGGCAAGTGATGTATTTGGACTTTATGGAATTGGTTTTGGGCCCAATTGGATCCAATCCAAAAGTCCAAAACCAAACTTGGTCAAACCAAGCCCATTAAGCCCAAATACACACTTTTAGCCCAATACATAATTAAAGGCTTATTAACATAATTATAATATTCCAAATATCACAATTATTTTAATTAAAGTGTATTAGCCATGATTAATTAATTAAACTCAATATTTCCAAAATACCAATTAACTTAATTAATCATGCTTAATCCATCAATTCATGCTCAACACAAATTGAAGCCAAAATACATCATTTCATGCTCAATACAAATTGAAGCCAAAACACATCATTTCATGCTCAACATGCTCTTTGATTTTAACATAAACATTATTGACTTTGATTCTAATCCAATCAAACCGACAATCAACATTTAAACATGCATTTAAACACATCATTTCATGTTACAAAAAAAAATAAACATGCAGTCCACTGGCAGTGAGCATTCGGCCATTCGGAAACTCTCTACGTAGCTATTAGTGTTCCTAGAACATGCCAAGGATCTAATAAGCAAGAAAAGGTGTTCATAAATTCATTATAAGTTGCGGAATTACTTACATTGAATGGATTTGAGCTTTTAAAATTTTTGAGAAGAAGATCTCCAAGATGCTTCCTTTGTTGATTCCAAGCTTTGAGTTGTGAATGAAGATCTCCAAGATCCAACCTTTGTGTAGATTCCAAGCTTTGAGTTGTTTCCCTATCACCTTTGTTGATTCCTTGAAGTGCTAGCTAACTTGATTTTGCCACAAAATCAAAGAGAGGAAACCATGAAGCTCACGCCCATTTCATGTGTGCTAGGGTTTGTGTTTTGAGATGTATTACCAAAATGAGAGAGAAAGATGCCTTTTGGTAAAAACCAATTTACCCTTTTCACCTAAACAAGGTGGTTGGGTAAATGGTTTCACCAAAACCATTCCAAGGTGGTTGGAAAGTAAATGGTTTGGCATAAATGCCAACTACCCTCCCAACTACCACATGTGAAGTGGGCCCCACATTTGAATTCAAAATTCAAATGTCTCTACGAACATTTACCGCGGCTCAGATCCGTTTAATCCGATTAAACGAACTTTCGTCGCTAAATAATTAAATCTAATTTAATTAAATAACGATGCCTCACAAATATATTACGAACGTCGTTTACGAATTAATTCTAAATTAATTCGTTCGTTCGTATTAAAGTCCGACTTTAATTTCGTAATGAAATCCAATTCATAATAATATATCCGATATATTAATTTTAGCCCATACGAATAAATAAAATAGAAAAATCAAATTTAACTATTAAATTTATTTTATCGATTAATTCCAAATTAATCGCGTTCTCTCTCTTCCGAACACATTTAATCCGAGATTAAATAAAGCTTCAATTAATCCCAGATTAATTTTCTCTCTCTTAATTAATCCCAGATTAATTCTAATCGAGTCAACTGCCATCGGTGAATCTTTAGGAAGCGACCCAAGAGACCTCTGGATATGTTGGCAGTAAATCCGGTTATCGGACTATCCGATAAAGTGAGTACCTCGTACCACGTGCTTACCGATTTACAAGACATGGTTGGCTTCTAGCAAAGCATCGTGCCTACCCAATTCTCCAGAAATATTCTTACTGGAATATATAATCTATGTCAGGCCTAGTATACGTAGTATTGCGTATAGCGATTCAGTATCGGATGTCACGTGCAAGGCCTGGGGCTGGAATAATGTCTGCCCCGTACGAAGCACATATCGGATATCAAGCAACTAGTCTCTTTAAATCGGATAACCATGACCTTGTCATATTAACCCAATGGTTGCAACACAATAGAGAACTAGTTCTGAATCCCTGCGTGATCATCATCTCCATATGTCTGAAGTGATACTTCCGTCTTGACATCACATCCAATACACTACGATTCTCAATAAACCCAATAGAGGTGTACACAGAACCTGTTAAAGCCCTGGACTACCAAAACGAAAGTTTACCGATTGTCGCAAGTACTAGCGATACAAGTCTCAGGTTAAGACCAAATACACCTACCCTGAAGCAGACTCCCATAGACACTTATACATACTACCAATGGGATTCCGCGGGGTCTATCCAGAGCGAAGCTGTTTTTCGTACCATCGGTAAAACACAACCTCTTATCGCACTTGCATAAGTATCCAATACTTAAACATATGAGAACTATGCCATTATGTCATCATAACGCGCACAAGTGCAATACTAGTCTATTCCGCATTATCGATGTCCAGTCTCGATAATACTACGACTATGGATATTTAATGATTAAACCTTTATGGATTGATACTGTCTCATATCATCTCAATCCGGAACTAATCATAAGGACTTTTACCATTTATATATCAAAGTAAATAAATTACAAAACGGTAAAAGACAATTTCATTACTACATAGTTAATTTTGTACAAAAAACACAATGTCTTTTACAAACAGTGACGCTATGAGTCATAATTGTCTAACAGAAGCTTGGGGAAAGGTACAAAGATTTTCTCCGGAAATGTCCTCACCATGAGATTCCTAAATGGCTTCAAGTCTAAACTTTCTATAATGGACTTTCTGGACTGATGAGAACCACAATTGATGCTGCTGCTGGAGGAGATTTGATGGCAAAAGGAGAAGATCAACCCTGGGACTTAATCGAAGAAATAGCTAACAACAAACAGTTTGCTCGTTCCACAGATGGAGGAAAATGAAGCAAAGGAAAGAGATCAAATCACTCCACCCCCATCTTTTCCTCAGCGACTTCAGAAAAACAAACTAGACAAACAGTTTGCTCGTTTCTTGGAGGTTTTCAAAAAGCTGCATATCAATATTCCATTCACAGAAGCCTTGGAAGAAATGCCTAGCTACGTCAAATTCTTGAAATACGTTATTTCATGAAAAATAGAGATTGGGAGATTACGAGATAGTAGCATTGAAGGAAGAATGCAGTGCCATTTTTCAGAGGAAACTTCCCCCGAAGTTGAAAGATCCTGGTAGTTTCACTGTCTCATGCACCATTGGAGAACATTATATCGGTAAGGCTTTATGTGATTTAGGTGGAAATGTTAATTTGATGCCTTTTCTATTTACAGGAAACTGAAAATTGGAGAAGCAATGCCTACCTCAGTCTCTCTGTAACTTGCTGATAGAACACTCACATTTCCAAGAGGTGTTGTTGAAGATATGCTGGTCAAAGTCAACAAACCCATTCTCCCAGCAGATTTCATTATCCTTGACATGGAAGAAGAGGAAGATGTACCTATCATCATTGGAAGACCATTCTTGGCTACAGATCGAACTATTATTGATGTACAAAAAGGAGAACTAACCATGAAAGTTCAGGACCAATAAGTTACCTTTAATGTTTTCAAAGCCATGAAATTCCTGAGTAATGAAAAAAAGGAAGAATGTTTCAAAGTTGATGTTATTGATAGTATCATCCAGGATACTGATGCAGTACCACCTCCCACAGATAAACTTGAAGCTTGCATCACCAACATGACTGACAGCGAGCTAGATACTGAAATTCTGAAATGTATCAACTATCTGGACAAGCCGTTCCGCTTCAAATCAACACCACAAGTTGAAAGTCTGGAACTCCCGAAGAAAGATTGAATCAAGCCTTCAATTGAAGAACCACCACAGCTGGAGCTGAAGTTACTACCGAGCCATCTCAGGTATGTATTTCTTGGAAACGCGTCTGAATTACCTGTTAATATTTCTTCTTCACTAACATTAGAGCATGAAGAAAAGTTGATGAGAATGTTACGAGAACACAAAAGAGCCATTGGGTGGACTATAGCAGACATTCGAGGCATTAGTCCATCATTTTGCATGCATAAGATTTTGATGAACGATGAGTACAAACCCACAATGGAGCATCAACAGAGACTAAATCCAATCATGAAGGAATTCGTGAAGAAATAAATCATCAAATGGTTGGATGCTGGCATCATTTACCCCATCTCAGACAGCCCTTGGGTGAGTCCTATGCAGTGTGTACCAAAGAAAGGAGGAATTATTATAGTCACAAATGAAAAGAACGAGCTGATTTCAACAAGAACTGTGACTGGATGGAGAGTTTGTATGGACTACCAGAAACTGAACAAAACAACAAGGAAAGACCATTTTCCACTGACATTCATTGATCAGATGCTGGACAGACTGGCGGGACATGAGTTCTATTGTTTTCTGGACGGATATTCGGGGTACAATCAGATTGCCATCGCCCAGAAGATCAGGAGAAAACCACTTTTACATGTCCCTATGGTACTTTTGCATTCCGCAGGATGCCATTTGGACTATGTAATACTCCTGCCACATTCCAACGTTGCATGATGGCCATTTTCTCAGATATGCTGGAAGAGTGTATGGAGGTTTTTATGGATGATTTCTCTGTGTTTGGAGACTCTTTTGACCACTGCTTGCAAAATCTGGAACATGTATTACAAATATGCGAAGATACCAACCTGGTACTCAACTGGGAGAAATGCCACTTCATGGTGCAGGAATGCATCGTCCTGGGACACCGGATCTCACAAAAGGGAATCGAGGTAGACAAAGCAAAGATTGAAACAATTGAAAAACTACCTCCACCAACATCAGTCCAAGGGATTCGGAGCTTTCTCGGACATGCAGGTTTTTACAGGAGATTTATCAAAGACTTCTCAAAGATTGCTAAACCTATGTGCAATCTTTTGGAGAATGATGGCCTTTCAACTTCACCAAAGAATGCCAAGAAGCTTTTGAGATCCTAAAATAGAAGCTGGTTTTTGCTTCTATCATTGTAGCACCAGACTGGACCCTTCCATTTGAGGTGATGTGCGATGCTAGTGATTTTGCTATAGGTGCAGTTTTGGGACAATGCAAGTCAAAGATTTTCCACACCATTTACTACTCCAGCAGAACTTTGAATGAAGCTCAACTCAACTACACAACCATTGAAAAGGAGTTGCTCACAGTTGTGTACGCTTTTGAAAAATTCCACTCCTATCTGCTGGGTCCCAAAGTGGTGGTCTATACAGATCATTCAACAATCAAATACTTGATCACAAAGAAATATGCCAAACCCAGATTGATCCGTTGGATACTTATTCTACAAGAATTTGACGTGGAGATCAGAGACATGAAATGGACAGAAAATCAGGTGGCAGATCATTTATCGAGACTCGAGAATGGAGAAACAGCTGGCAAAGAAATGACAATCAAAGAAACTTTTCCATATGAATAACTGTTTGCCATGAAACAGCATGATGTCCCTTGGTATGCTGACTATGTCAACTACATAGTTTTGGGAAAATAGCCGTTGGAATGGACAACTCAGCAATGAAAGAAGTTCTTCTAAGTGTTGGGGTTGGTGCTCAGAGCGCCAATTCGGACCTTATTTATGTCTGATTCATGAATACGAACATCACATTTTCCATAATATTACTTAATTATGGTTGCACCTCTTATTTTTATATACGTATTCGATCTGATTATGATTAGATTGAAACTAAATGTTATTTAGTGATATGTATATATTAGACAAAGGCCCGATAATATATAATGCAGTACACAGTTACAAAGGTAGTTTGTAATTGACATTGGGAAGTGTCACCGTTAAATGTATATTATCAAATATAGTTCCTGGTCAAGATTCACTAACACGGGTCGGTTAGTCAAATCCGTTGAGACCAGTACATGTCGTATATCGAGACTTGGTCCGATGGTTTATCCCAATGAACCATGAGTCTAGGGAGATTCATATAGACGTGTAGGTGTTTATAATAGATAAACATTGAATGACTCACCGAAGATTCTTAATAGATGGTACACCAACATCAATAAGAATCTTCTTGGGTTGAGTAGCATAGTGGTTCTTCGACTTGAGATACCAATGTGGATGTATGAGACATCATCCACACTTAGATGGCAGTCACGTCACCGATTTATTTAGATCAGACCTCAGGATATCCTGTGTGTATCAAGATAGGATCTGTCAGTTTTGTGTACAGAGCATAGGTAGTCCATATATGATTAGCAGTCTGTTAAATATGTGGCCACAGTATACTTCGGAAGTGAGTTCCGAATGTTATTTAGAGATTTCTAATAGAGACGTCGATGGGATAATACCTATAGTGATTTGACGTTTACATCTATATCTATGGGATTATCCGGATACCTGTGACAGAGGGATTATACTTATGCAATGACCTCGACCTGTATGATTCAGCTAGTTTATCCGTGGTCGTCATAATTTACGGGTGGGTAAATTATGGACACGAAATTGGATTTTGTGACAGATATACGTGAATCTAGAGAGTCTCACTAATGAAATATACTCGTAGAGCACTAGGGCAATATTTATAAATAATACTGATTATTTATAAGTCATTTAAAGGTTAAACGCAAAAGTACATGTGAAGGGACCCAATAGTCATTTCTTAATTTTTGTGTATTTGCATTTAATGTTAGATTTTATCAAATACACATTAATTAATTGTCAAATTGAGATATTTGACTAATATCATAAATATATATGTATTTGATGTTTAATGTAAATATAATACATATATTTAATATATTTGTATTTAAATAATTATTTAATTATTTAATTGCTAAATAATTAAATTAATTAAATATATAAATATCTAAGGTTATGATATTTTATTTAATGGCTTGAGTTGCTTTTGTTGACTTGTTAAAGGTTATTAAAGTTGTAATGATTCAAGTAAACAAGTTGACAAAGCTTTAAATGAAACAAATAAAAATATCATGATATTTTCCCTTTTCCCTAGTTTCGGCCAAGACAAAAAATGAGGGGTATATATTGTTTGTTTCATTTTTAGGGTTTTATAAGTTTCAAACACACAAAAATAACACAAAAGAAGTTGAGAGCAAGCTTGAAGGAAAAAAGGAAAAAGTCTTGGAAAAACTTATTTTTGTAAGTATTTTCTTTAAGTCTTCAAGATGGAAATTATTTCTAACATGCTTAGCATAATTTTGTGTTGGTTGGATGTTCTCTCTTCTCTTATGGTTTGTGTTTATTTGTTTGAGAACTTGGATGAAAGATTCATGTATGTAAGTAGCCTTGAAATGGTTTCAAAGGCTTACTTTTGATTTTTAGAAAATCAAAGTTGCCATTCTAGAGTTAGTACGCCACTCATTGGTGACCTAGAATTGTTCTAGAGTTGTTTCAAAGTGGTGAGGCTTGATTGGTGAAGTATTGAATGGATTAAAGTGTTAGATTTTGTAAATTTGGTGAAATTGGACAATTTGATGAAATTTAAAAATTAGGGCTCTTAACCCACTCCAAATTTGGGGCTTTTCATATATGTGATGTATTATAGTATGAATATTATGCATGTAAAATTTTAGGTTGATTGGATGTGATCTTGGCTTGTTTTGAACAAAAAGGACCAAATCACAATTAATTAAAAATTTGTGGGTCTCTCGGCAATTTCAGAAATTATTGGGGATTTGTTGCAAATCTGATTTTGATGTATTGGATATGTTGGAAATCATTTTAGAAATGATTTAGAATCATCCAAAATTGTATTTGACAACTTTTGGACTAAAATGATCAATTAACGAAGTTTTGGGGTAATTCGGTAATTACTAAGAAATTTGATTTCTTGTGTAATTTTTCAGAATTTGATAATTGGATAATTAAATAAATATGTTTATTTGATTGATCCGAGAAAAATTTTTGAAATCGGAAAATTTTGATTTTCCACGATTCCGCCGCGTTACCGATATTCCCCCTTAAAACCCGTACACAAAGAAGTCAAACAATATGTTTGGGATGAGTCGTACCTGTTCAAACGCTGTGCTGATTAATTATTGAGACGATGTGTTCCACATGAGGAGGTCAACAGTGTTCTTCAACATTGTCATTCATCACCATATGGCGGACACTTCAGCGGAAACAAAACTGCAACCAAAGTCTTACAATCAGGTTTGTTCTGGCCCACTCTTTTTGAAGATGCTTACTTGTTTTCTCTTCAATGTGACAGGTGCCAGAGAACAGGAAATATTTCAAGGAGAAATGAAAGACCTCTGCAAAACATTCCTTTGTGCCATTGTTCGAAAACCTGTACTTATTGGTTACTGTAGACTACGTCTCCAAATGGGTTGAAGCAATCGCACTGCCATCAAACGATTCAAAAGTGGTGATCAAATTCCTTAAAAATAATATTCCGCTGCGTTACCGATATTCCCCCTTAAAACCCCTACAAAATGGTATCAGAGCGAGTCTGATTCTGGACACCCCGATATGATTAGCCCTTTAAAATCTAATGTTTGTTCTTTTCTTTACTTGTTGCATGCATATATTTATTTAATTTGATTAAATAAATTAAAAGAATCTTTTATGGAATATCCCCGCTTAATAAGGTTTTAAAGTAACTGGTATTTGGAATACTTGTTTCTTGGTCCGTCTTGTCAATACGGTTTATAAATATTTTTCCGTGACTACATCCGAGACCATGCCTCTGCTGTGAGGGTATAGCCGATAGAGATTTATTTTTGCCGGATGTATATAAGATACTAGATAAATTCAAGCGAAAGCGGAATCCTGAACGTGCCCTAGCTGTCAGGGTTACGCAAGTAACTTGAGTTTATCATTGACGAGTTTAACCTTGGTACGTCTCCTTGTGGGCCTGCCTTAGCAGCGACAACGAGAAACGACCAGGACCGGAAACCCAGGAGTCACTAGTGAGTGATTGATAATGAGTTGTCTACCTGTGAATATACGTAGGCGAGACCGTGCCTCTGCTGTGAGTCGAAATATATTCATGGGGTCCTCTTCCCATTATGGAATTCGATTTAATTATTGAATTTTCGTTTTTCCGTTGGGGATTACGGTATTATGTAAAATAGTGGGAGGCACTGCTAAGTTTAAAAATTCCTTAACTTAGGCAGTGTGTATTATTATGGAAATAGCCGCTTGTTTGTTTTCCTTAATCTATATTAGATAGAATTAAACTTTTAATTCACTGCACACATATTTTGATATGTTATCTGACTTGACTCTTGGTTGCAGTTATTCTAGAATAGGTTCTAGATACTATTAGACTAAGATATTATTAGATTGGTCTAAACCATCGGGAACTATTTTTCTGATTTTCTTCAAAAATCAAGATGGTTAATGACTTAGTTTCTAAGTCATGATAGATAATCTAGATAGATATCCCTTTTAGGATATAATACTTTAGAGAGAATAGTTTCTTATGCAGTAAGAATTGAATTGAATTAGTTCATGTCTCGAGATTCTTGACTGGTATTAAGAAAGCCCCATTAGGTATTTGTTTATCTAGTAATGACATTTCTTAGCTTTAATGACCTTTAGAGGCAATGTGTCTGACATAATTTGCTAATCAATTATTTGCAATTGTTGTGAATAGTTGAATGCAAATAGTAAAGCTATAGAAAAGAGATGTGTATAGTTGTGTATAGAAAATATCGATTTTCATAATACTACAACTATAGGTATTGGATACCAGATCTCCCGTCTAGTTATCTAAAATATTAGTTAACGATTATTTTGATATTTGATACCGGAACTTGCGACTATTGGATAGTTACTTGTTCTTTATAAACAATTGTTATATATATTTTAAATATAACTAGTAGTGTCATTGACGTAGAGATAAACATTAAGAAAAATTATTCGGTAAAGTAAATAATTTAGAACGGTGCTTTAGGAGATTTTATCACTTAAGCATTGAATGCTTATTCCGTATGGTAAAGGATGGTTTGATACGAGATCACACCACATATCCTTATCCATTTAATGAATATTGTATTCAGGAAGGTGATTACGATCTCGTTTAACCAATGATTGTCATTGGACCACCAGATTTATTAAACTGATACATTAAATGTATGTAGTTTGATAAATAATAATTGCTTAAGATAGTTTTCTTTATTTCGCAACTTAGTTTATGAATTTTCATAACTTAGTTACGTGTTTCTGAAGGAACACATATTGAACGTCTTGAAATGATCAAGAGCTTTCAATCTGTTATAATGAAACGCAGATTGAACATATTTGACTGGTTCAAATATATTCAATCTAAAATTTTGAAAACGTGATCCTTAAAATTCATAACATGTCTTTGAACTGTTCAAAGATCTATGATACGATCAAACATATGAATTTAAAGCAATTAGTTCTAAAGTTATTCAGTGAATATGATTCTTATTCAATATTATTCTTCCACGATTCCAATATGATGGAATTGAGTAGTGGCAGCAGTCGAATCTTATATGATTTGATTCGTTTGATATTGAATGTTACCGAATTAGTTTTAATACTCTTGGGGATAAGCTCCAGTAACACTAGTTTATCTTTTTTTTTTTTAATTTAGGTTCCATTAATTTCTACAGTTACATATATGATATGTATAGGTAGAAAATTTTAATCTTGAAAAGTTTGAGATTTGAATATTTCTTTTATATAATGGAAATTACTTACGCCTTGGAGGTATAAGTAAAAGTTTATCGTTTATTTTTTTCAATAGAATATTGTATTCTATTTGATAGAATATCTTTCCTACGATCCTAAGTAATAAAATCGTTTTATCACTTGGTGTGTAACATCAGATGTTAACAATTGTAGAAAAGACTTGACTTATTGAAGTGAAATGTGAGAATGATAAATTATAAATGGAACTACGTAATTAATAAGATGAAACAACCCTTAAACATCTTCTATATACGTCTAATACGATATCAGAATCATTTACGAGTATTTGATACTTAATGGTTCTGTTGTTTTCTTACCGAAGAAAATTATCCTATAATATATAATGGAAGCGATATTTGATATCGATTCTGTAAGTTCATCATTGAACCATAGATCTAAGATTGTTCATAGCTTACTACGATCAAGTTTTGAACTTGATTACGCTTTCATTATGAATTAGTTCATGATATGTGCTAATTGTTTGCGCAGTGAAAGCAGTGTGAGCTTATTAAAGGTTTGACCTTTATAGTATGACAGTGAGAAAAGTTATACTCAACAATCTATTGTAGATTCTGAGAAAACTTATCTCTAGTCACACTAATTGAACAATTAGAGATATATTGGTTAATGTTGATATTAAACTGTACATTTTAACTAAAGAATGCAAAGTGGCGTTTTTGAATGACTTATTCAGATAAGAGATCAGTTGTGATTTCTTTGTTTGAAGAGTTCATTCTGGAATGGCCCTAGAGTTTGTGTTCTGTTGAGATCGCAGTTTAGTGTGCTAGCTTATAGAGCCTATTGTAGACTCGGATAAGTCTTCCGGAAATCCGTGTTCTCCATTTTTGACATCAGTCAGATTGTTTGATCTTGTCAGAATATAGAGAATACATATGTGATTGAAGGGTTAGTAGGAGCGTACAAATTACTTTCTAGTGTTATATATCCTAACGACATTATCATTATTATGGTAATAATGAGATGTTTGTAAGGTAAAAGGTTTCCCTAAGTCTTCCTTACTCCGTGAAAGCAGTGGGAGTAGTCTCTATTATATTTGATATAAAGTTTTATATAAGATATAAAACTAAGAGACTTGTGAGATACTTCTATTAGTCGTGCATTAGATATGATCTAATAAAAGACACAACAAGGCTATCTGTATGACAGTTAGTATAACTGTTTGACAGTTAATGTGTGTCTTGTATATAGTATTCATCTTTTGTAAAGGATGATTCCTTTTTCGAAAGAAATATTGATTAGAATGTCTAATCAATCTTATTTATCATTTGATGATGACATAATGAATACTTTCTTATGTGCGATTAAAGGTATCGATTTAATCGTAATTGTTACGAGTTATTTTGATATCCTATAGACCATAGGATGGATCTTGAAACATGTTCTTTGTAATCTTTGAGATATTAACAACGAGTTTCTAATTCATAGAGAATACAGTATGCAACCATTATGGTAATATTAGTTTTGAGACTAATTATGACGTTAGACAGTCTACGTCATAAAGAGTCACAAAATATGCAGTGGGAGTGTCACAAATGATTCTACTATTAAGTGGAATTAGATGCAACTTATGAAGTATTGACTTATGAAGTTGCATAGTGACCTTATAAATTAGAAGTTTTATATTGGTGTTGTGCTTACGGTTGTCTTCATAGTAATTTGGATTTGATCTCTAAATACTTGGACAACTCAGTAGTTGTAGCATAATACTGATGTAGCATCATAGTCATATTAATGTATAATTTAGATTCTACAAAATATGAATGATGCTGACTATAGGAAACGATGGAGTTTGTTTAACAAACTCAATATGTAATAGTGGACCTACATCTTGTTGCCTACCTCTTAAGTGCTAGGTGAGCTTTTGAGAGCCATGAGTATACGATACACATTGAGATGTGTATATGATACCGTGGATTGGCACTAGAGCAAGTGGGAGAAATTGTTGGGGTTGGTGCTCAGAGCGCCAATCCGGACCGTATTTATGTCTGATTTATGAATACGAACAACCCATTTTCCATAATATTACTTAATTAGGGTTGCACCTCTTATTTTTATATACGTATTCAATCTAATTACGATTAGATTGAAACTAAATGTTGTTTAGTGATATGTATATATTAGACAAAGGCCCGAAAATATATAATGCAGTACACAGTTACAAAGGTAGTTTGTAATTGACATTGGGAAGTGTCACTGTTAAATGTATATTATCAAATATAGTTCCTGGTCAAGATTCACTAACACGGGTCGGTTAGTCAAATCCGTTGAGACCAATACATGTTGTATATCGAGACTTGGTCCAATGGTTTATCCCAATGAACCATGAGTCTAGGGAGATTCGTATAGACGTGTAGGTGTTTATAATAGATAAACACTGAACGACTCACCGAAGATTCTTAATGGATGGTACACCAATGTCAATAAGAATCTTTCAGGTTGAGTAGCATAGTGGTCCTTCGACTTGAGATACCACTGTGGATGTATGAGACATCCTTCACACTTAGATTGCAGTCACGTCACCGATCTATTTAGATCAGACCACCGCTTGTTCATTAGGTGTGGACCGATCCTCAGGATATCCTGTGTGTATCAAGATAGGATCCGTCAGTTCTGTGTACAGAGCATAGGTAGTCCATATATGATTAGCAGTCTGTTAAATATGTGGCCACAGTATACTTCGGAAGTGAGTTCTGAATGTTATTTAGAGATTGCTAATAGATACGTCGACAGGATAATACCTATAGAGATTTGATGTTTACATCTATATCTCTGGGATTATCCGGATACCTGTGACGGAGGGATTATACGTATGCAATGACCTCGACCTGTATGATTCAGCTAGTTTATCCGTGGTCGTCATAATTTACGGGTGGGTAAATTATGGACACGAAATTGGATTTTGTGACGGATATACATGAATCTAGAGAGTCTCACTAATGAAATATACTCGTAGAGAACTATGGCAACATTTATAAATAATACTGATTATTTATAAGTCGTTTAAAGGTTAAACGCAAAAGTACATGTGAAGGGACCCAATAGTCATTTCTTAATTTTTGTGTATTTTCATTTAATGTTAGATTTTATCAAATACACATTAATTAATTGTCAAATTGAGATATTTGACTAATATCATAAATATATATGTATCTTATGTTTAATGTAAATATAATACATATATTTAATATATTTGTATTTAAATAATTATTAATTATTTAATTGTTAAATAAATTAATTAATTAAAAATATAAATATCTAAGGTTATGATATTTATTTAATGGCTTGATTTGATTTTGTTGACTTGTTAAAAGGTTATTAAAGTTGTAATGATTCAAGTAAACAAGTTGACAAAGCTTTAAATGAAACAAATAAAAATATCATGATATTTTCCCTTATGCCTAGTTTCGGCCAAGACAAAAAATGAGGGTTATATATTGTTTGTTTCATTTTTAGGGTTTCATATGTTTCAAACACAAAAAAATAACACAAAAGAAGTTGAGAGCAAGCTTGAAGGACAAAAGAAAAAAGTCTTGGAAAAACTTGTTTTTGTAAGTATTTTCTTTAAGTCTTCAACATGGAAATTGTTTCTAACATGCTTAACATCATTTTGTGTTGCTTGGATGTTCTCTCTTCTCTTATGGTTTGTGTTTATTTGTTTGAGAACTTGGATGAAAGATTCATGTATGTAAGTAGCCTTGAAATGGTTTCAAAGGCTTACTTTTGATTTTTAGAAAATCAAAGTTGCCATTCTAGAGTTAGTAAGCCACTCATTGGTGACCTAGAATTGTTCTAGAGTTGTTTCAAAGTGGTGAGGCTTGATTGGTGAAGTATTGAATGGATTAAAGTGTTAGATTTTGTAAATTTGGTGAAATTGGACAATTTGATGAAATTTAAAAATTAGGGTCCTTAACCCACTCCAAATTTGGGGCGTTTCATATATGTGATGTATTATAGTATGAATATGATGCATTTAAAATTTTAGGTTGATTGGATTTGATCTTGGCTTGTTCAGAACAAAAAGGACCAAATCATAATTAATTAAAAATTTGTGGGTCTCTCGGCAATTTCAGAAATTATTGGGGATTTGTTGAAAATCTGATTTTGATGTATTGGATATGTTGGAAATAATTTTAGAAATGATTTAGAATCATCCAAATTTGTATTTGACAACTTTTGGACTAAAATGATCAATTAACGAAGTTTTGGGGTAATTCGGTAATTACTAAGAAATTTGATTTCTTGTGTAATTTTTCAAAATTTTATAATTAGATAATTAAATAAATATGTTTATTTGATTGATCCGAGAAAAAGTTTCGAAATCGGAAAATTTTGATTTTCCGCGATTCCACCGCGTTACCGATATTCCCCCTTAAAACCCGTACACAAAGAAGTCAAGCACTATGTTTGTGATGAGCCGTACCTGTTCAAACGTTGTGTTGATCAATTATTGAGACGATGTGTTCCACAGGAGGAGGTCAACAGTGTTCTTCAACATTGTCATTCATCACCATATGGCGGACACTTCAGCGGAAACTAAACTGCAACCGAAGTCTTACAATCAGGTTTGTTCTGGCCCACTCTTTTTGAAGATGCTTACTTGTTTTCTCTTCAATGTGACAGGTGCCAGAGAACATGAAATATTTCAAGGAGAAATGAAGGACCTCTGCAAAACATTCTTGAAGTGGAGATATTCTATGTATGGGGTATTGATTTTATAGGACCCTTTGTGCCATCGTTCGAAAACCTGTTCTTATTTGTTACTGTAGAATACGTCTCCAAATGGGTTGAAGCAATCGCACTGCCATCAAATGATTCAAAAGTGGTGATCAAATTCCTTAAAAAGAATATTTTCACTCGCTTCGGAACACCTCGTGCTATTATCAATGATGGTGACACACATTTCTGCAACAAATATTTCGATGCGCTCCTATCCAAATACGGAGTTACTCATAAAGTTTCCACTGCCTACTATCCTCAGTCAAATGGACAGGTTGAATTTTCAAACAGGGAGATCAAAAGAATCTTGTAAAGAACCATTGGATCAACAAGGAGAGACTGGTCTACAAAACTGGATGACACATTATGGGCCTATCGGACAGCTTACAAGACACTCATTGGTATGTCCCCATATCGTATGGTGTTTGGAAAAGCATGCCATATGCCAGTTAAGCTTGAACACAAGGCGTACTGGGCACTAAAGAAGTTGATTCTTGATCCACAAGCTGCATGAGAGAAACGATTTCACCAACTCAACAAATTGGAGGAATTTCACCTACAGGCTTATGAAAATGCCAGATTTGTTGGACAATTATGACCCATAGCGTCACTATTTGTACAGATCACGGTGTTGTTGTACAAATTAACTATGTGCCAAAGGAGATTGCACTCTTATCATTTTTGATTAGATCACCTAGATGTATAAATGATAGGAGGTCCCTATGATTTGTTCCTGGACGGAGAATGATATGAGACAATATCAGTCCACGAATGATAAATCATTAAATATCCCTAGTCAGAGCATTGTCGAGATTGGATATCGATAAATATGTAAAAGACTAGTATTACACTTGTGCGCGTTCTGAGGGCACAATGGCATAGTTCTCATATATTTGGGTATATGATACTCATGCAAGTGTAATAGGAGGTTGTGTTTTACCGATGGTACAGGAAATAGCTTCGCTCTGGATAGACCCCCTCAGAATTTCATTGGTAGTATGAATATGTATCTATGGAAGTTCGAAATCAGGGTAGGTGTATTTGGTCTTAACCTGAGACTTGTACCGCTAATACTTGCGACAATCAATATACTTTGGTTGCGATCGTCCAGGGCTTTAACAGGTTCTGTGTACGCCAATGCTGGGTATATTGAGAATCGTAGTGTGTTGGGTGTGATGTCAAGACGGAAGTGTCACTCCAGTCATATGGGGATGATGGTCACGTAGGATACGGTACTAGTACTCTTAAGTACTGCAGTCATCGGGATAAAATGACAAGGTCATGTTTATCCGATTATAGAGACTAGTTACCAGACATCCGACATATGCTTCGTACGGGGCAGACACAATTCCAACCCCAGGCCTAGCACGTGATCATCCGATACTGAACAGAAATACGCAATACTACGTATACTACGCCTGATATAGATATTTTATTCCTGTAAGGATATTTTCGGAGAATTGGGTAGGCATGGCGCTTTGCTAGAGGCCAACCTTGTCTTGTAAATCGGTACAAACGTAGTACGAGGTATTTACGTGTTCAGATAGTCCGACAACCGAATTTACTGCCAACATATCCGGGGATCTCATGGGTGGCTTCCCAAAGATTCACCGATGACGTATGACTCGCACTCTAAATTAATCTGGGATTAATTAGAAGAGAGAGAAAATTAATCTGGGATTAATTGCGGAGATATTTTATCTGGGATGAAATATCATTTAAAGAGAGATAACGATTAATTTGGAATTAATCGATTAATTAATATATTTGATATATTAAACGAAATTGGATTTTGACGCGGAATTAAAATTAGATTTTAATTCGGGCAAACGAATTAATTTAGAATTAATTCGTTAGTGACGTGAACAGTGATTTCGCTAGGCGTAATCATTTAATTACGACGCAACGGAAAATTCGTTAATTTGGAATTAGCGAACCCGAGCCCGAGATTATTTGCGTGCGCATTCGCATTTCGAATTCGAGTGCGGCACGCAAGTCAAATCAAGCGTCAAATCGCTAGTCGCAACTAGCATCACTTCAAGCGTCAAATCAATATAGCCTTATATGTCTTGGTGATTTTTTGTTTCGTTGATCATTGGATGACTTGAAACGATTGAGGATGTTAAATTATGTCGATTGTGGATTTAATTTGATTGAAACCAAATCGGATATAAATTTCCCACCATTGCCGAGACTTTGAGCATGTAATTGGGTTTGATTTTAATCAAAATGTGTTGGACATGTGATGATGAAAATGAGCATGATTAATTGTATAAATTGATGTTTTAGAAATGTTAATTTGGGTGATTAATCATGATATACACTTTAGGTTAATGAAATGTGAAATTGGATTTTTTGTATTTAATTAATTGGGCCTTAAAATTGGATTTGGGCTTTAAGTGTTGTAATTGGGCTTGTTGGGCTTTGTTGTACAAAGTTGGGTTTAGGAAAAATTGGTTGGATCCAATTGGGCCCAAAACCGCCTCCATAAAGCCCAAATGCGACTTAATGGACCTTTAAAGTTTAATTGGGCCTAATGGGCCAAAATTGATTTATGGACTTATGGGGTAATTCCCAGATTGGATTTTGGTTATTCGGTTTGACCCGAGTTGACCAAAAGTCCACGCCTTAAGAAATTAATTAAAAGCCCATTGGACTTTAATTAAATTGACGTTGGACGTTAATCGGGCTTTGAGACCCGTAACGATTAAATTTGGAATTTAAGTCGTAAAAGTTCATTAATAAAGTGTAGTATTTAATTTGGAATTAAATAGCGAATTAGAATTGAATGCATATTAAATTGGATTTAATGATGTAATTTAATTTAATTCGAGAATTCGTACTTTCAGTACTTATTCGCAAAAACGAGTTTGACTCGAGCAAAATCAAATCGTTGTTTGAACATTGGATGATCACTAATTATCAGATTAATTAATTTGATTAGATTGATTGATAACATGCTTGTGTGAATACATGGTTGCGATGCATGAATAATGTATATCAGATGGATATTAGATGGGTGGGACAATTTTAGAAATTTTTGTAATAAATTTGATTTATTAATTGGACCTGCGTGTCTAGCCTTATCACCTCCATATTCTTTGTATTCTCTTCTCACCTATTCCACTCAATGTAAATGAGGTTTCTTTAGAAGTGTAGTGTAACAGGTAGAAGTAATACATGTGCTAGCGGGAGAGAGAAAGGGAGCGATTTGATCTAGGATCATTGTGTAAAGTATCCATCCGCATATCATTATTACTTTATTTATACGCGCTTTATTATGTGTTTAGAATGCATGTTTAATGGTGTATGATGATGAGACCTTAACAAAGATAATAAATTGGTTGCCAATTTGCACTTGAAAAACCCTCGCAAAATATTAAGTGTCTTTCCTTCCATTGAGTGATTCTCACTCAAGATCCGAGACTGGCATTGGCTTTTTGGCCAAAGTCTAGGCCTTTTCCGTCGAGGATGTGTTTGAATCACGAAGGCTTTGTTCTATATTGGTGTCTTGTCCAAGTTGTGGTTTGTTGGCCAAAGTCAAGACCACTTCTTGTCCATCGACATTGATTACGAAGCTTTCCATGGTCAATGGGTCGCGCTTAACTGGGATCACTAAGTTTGTTGTGCCAAAGCCAAGGCTTAGTTGATTCAGAGGAAAAAGGTTAGGTAATACATTGGATGTATTGGCATATATAAGATATATATTTCGGACTTGGATGTCCCCCTACCGGATCTAGGAATTGGATTGGATCCAATCGATCTTAGAGATCTACCTAGTTAATTATCATACAATTTGTTGGCCAAAGTCAAGATTGTGTGATATTTAACGGGATCCTAGCCCAATAGGAAATGGGGTTTCCCGAGTACTCGACATAGGGTTAGAGGCTCGCCGAAAAATAGTGGGAGGCAAGAATTGAATTTGCAATACTCATTTAATTACTTGCCATACGCGCTCAAACAAATATCATTCGTCAAATAATTTAAATGTTAGTTGGACTAATATTTAAACGTTTTTTTAATAAATAGTTGGACTATATTCAAACTATTCATTTATAGTTGATTTTATAATTGGATTATAGTAATCAATATAATTGATTTTAATCTATTAAATTATAGTTGATTAAATAGTTGGACTATTGTAATCATTATAATAAATAATACCTAAATCGTTGATTAAATAGTTGGACGATTAGAATCAAGATTAAAATTGAAAGATTGACGTTTAATACATAATCCTAGGGAAAATGTATTTAAATGGTTTAATTTTCAAATTGGGAATAAAATTTCAGGATGGTCCTGGAAAAATAATAAGTTACTTTATTTGATAAAATAACATATTATGCCTAAGCCCGGAGTTAAGCAAATAGTATAGCATAATCTTTGGAAGATTTATGTAATGATAACTTTAGTGCTTAATCCATTAAGCTTGTCGCAGTAGACTCCTTAATTTCTGAATCAGAACTAAGGATTAGATCCTTAAAGTATGATAATGAAATTGAATGATCTTCTTAAATCTATACTTAGATTTTAGAAGTACTAAAATTGCAATAATAACTCTTGGAGAGTTAATGACTATTCTCAAGGAGATAAAGTCAAAATTTGCAATTAGGCAAGTAGCGCAAGGCGCACCTTACTTCGATATTCTAGAAAGCCAAGGCTTGGCCAAAGGCTTCTGGAGTATTGAAACTGGCAAAGGCAAAATCATTATAATCTTCTGGGAAGATAAATGACATATCCCAAAATATCTGCCTAAATATGTGGCAAACGGGATCGTGGAAGCGTGACTGCCATTTGGACAAAGCAGACATGAAGGAATTGAAGAACGAGCAAGGCTCTGACTTCAAATATGTTTGTCAAAAATATATTCACTACTAGTATTAAAATTGGATTTTAGATACTTAGTGTGATATAAATATATATTGATATTCAAAATCTGCTATGAGCAGGATACTGACTTCAATCGAGATTAATCTGCGAATTGGAAACGGGACGAAAGTCGCTGTTTTAACCGTAGATACCTAAGTTTAGGAACTACCTTCGGGTGTGTAACTAAATTTAGAAACTGTTATAATGTAACTAGTTTGACTAGATACATTATCTATATCAATGTTTAACCCGTTGCGGGTGAACCTTTATATTCTAGAACACTAAAGTGTTTTATTATATAAAGATGATATTGAGATAAAAACATTAGATGTGAATAACATAATTTATATTTTGAATATAAATAAAATCTCAAACGTTTAACATGACAAACAAATAGCTCAAACTGATTTGATCAGATGAAACTTTTATGGCATTGTTGTCTGGGACACAATTAAACAAGAATCGTATATCCACACTTTTGAAGAGTGGGTACTCGGACTAATTTGATTCCATTCAAATAAAGTCTACGAATCTAGTTTATTAGGCAATGTGCCTATAACACCTTTACTTGGTAAAAGTGTAACTGCCACCGATCTATTAGCCCTTGTTCATAGTGAAGCAAGTGGGCCCATGTATACCAAGGCTAGATATGGATATGAATATTTCGTGACCTATACGGATGTGGCATCGCATTATGGTTATGTGTTTCTTTTGAAGAACACAAATCGGAAGCTTTTATAGTTTCGACACGAAATAGACAAACAGATCGGCTAAAGTATTAAACCATCACGGTAAGACCGTAATGGAAAATACTTAGGCAATAAGTTTCTAATATACTTGAAAGAGTATAGTATTCTTTCAAAGAGGACTCCTCCCGGAACACGTCAGTTTGACAGTGTGTCCGAACCGAGTAACCAAATTTTGTTGGACATGATAAGGTTAATCATGAGTCGCTCTTGTTGGAAATAATTACCAAGCCCCAAGATCAACAAGAACAAGCAAAATATATATATATACATGAATGAATTAATTGAAGTATGGCGGAATCATACTCACAATACTTGAAATGGATGCTAAGATGATGCGAAATTCCTCCCTTGTGCAGTGAAGCTCTCGGCCAAGAAGAAAAGAGGGACTCCAAGTCAAGTTTGATCCTTCCAAGCTCAAGGATTAGTTTCCCATATCACCTATGTATGATCCCTTGAAGGTGCTAGCCTTTGTTGTGATTTTGAATGCACAACTTCTTCAAATCTTGCCACAAAAATTGAAGAAATGGAGAGCCCAAAACTGGATGCAGTTTCGGCAATGTGAGAGAGAGGAATGTTATGATTTTTTGTTACAAAAATCAATTTATATTTATGCCTTAATATTTATTAAATTAAAAATAAACTTATGACACAAATCATGCAATGGCTTAGAGTGTCAAACACTCAAACTCCATGCAAAACCATTGAGTGTATTGTACACTATCACCATGCAATGTATTAACAATTAAATAATGCATAAAATGACATGTGTCATGTGGGCCCCACACGTTTCCAAATGAAAGTGGGCCCACGTGCACTCACGCGTTCGGGTTCGATATTTCCGAAATACCGAACTTACGTCGCGACGTTAATTAAATCGAATTTAAATAAATAATTGCGCCTAGCGAAATTATTATTTACGTCGCTAACGAATTAATTCTAAATTAACTCGTTTGCCCGAATTAAAATCTAATTTTAATTTCGCGTCGAAATCGAATTTCGATTATTATATCGAATATAATAATTTTACGATTAATTCCAAATTAATCGTTCTCTCTCTATGTATAGTACTTTATCCAAGATAAAGTCTCTCCGTAATTAATCCAAGATTAATCGAGTTTGAATCATACGTCATTGGTGAATCTTCGGGAAGCGACCCAAGAGATCTCTGGATATGTTGGCAGTAAATACGGCCGTCAGATTATCCGAATACGTAAGTACCAAGTACTACGTTTTTACCGATTTACAAGACAAGGTTAGCCTCTAGTAAAACGCCATGCCTACCCAATTCTCCAGAAATATTCTTATTGGAATATAAGATCTATAACAGGCGTAGTATACCGTAGTATAGTGTATATCGAACCAGTATCGGATGATCACATGTAAGGCCTGAGGCTGAAGATGTCTGCCCCGTACGATACACATATCGGACATCAAGCAACCAGTCTCTTTGAATCGGATATCCTGACCTAGTCATATTATCCCGATGGTTGCAACCATTATAGAGTACTAGTTCTGTATCCCTCGCGATCATCATCTCCATATGTCTGAAGTGATACTTCCATCTTGACATCACACCCAATACACTACGATTCTCGATAAATCCAGAAGAGGTGTACACAGAACCCGTTAAAGCCCTGGACCACCAAAACTAAAGTTTACCGATTGTCGTAAGTACTAGCGATGCAAGTCTCAGGTTAAGATCATATGCACCTACCCTGAAGCGGACTCCCATAGACACGCAGACATACTACCAATGGGATTCCGCGGGGTCTATCCAGAGCGAAGCTGTTTTCCGTACCATCGGTAAAACACAACCTCCTACCGCATATGCATAAGTATCCTATACTTAAATATATGAGAACTATGCCGTTGTGCCCTCACAACATGCACAAGTGCAGTACTAGTCTATTCCGCATTATCGATGTCCAATCTCGATAATACTACGACTAGGGATATTTAATGATTAAACCTTTATGGATTGATACCGTCTCATATCATCACAATCCGGAACTAATCATAGGGACTTTTACCATTATATATCAAAGTAAATAGATTACAAAACGGTAAAAGGCAATTTCATTACTACATAGTTAATTTTGTACAATAATACATATCATTTACAAAATAGTGACGCTATGGGTCATAACTGTCTAACAGCTCTGAGCTACCAGTTCCTTCAACAGATAAGCATTAACAATGCAGAACTTATTTAGAATAAGGTTCCATAAAAATCTGTTTAACAGATATCATATTAGATATGAACAGGAAAGAAACCGGGTTTCTCATTCCTGAAAATTTGGGAATGCTAGGCATACGTTTGGATGATACCAAACTAAAACCCAAATTGGATAAGTGCCAATTGTAGGTTATCCTAGGGATACCAAAGTATAATACTTATACAACTCATGAGAGAACAATTAGATTGTTGCTCACCATGCGGTTTTCCTAAGAGGAATACCTATATGCAGTGGTAACTGGGAGGATAGTAAAACTCGATGAAAATCGGAGTGATACTATTCAAGGCACCCATTCCTTAATGGAACATAAATAGTTCATCAAAGATGTAACTATTACCATTAATCTTCGAATACACAAGAACCGCGTGAGTCGGAGAAATTCAGAAAACAACCTGGGGTATGGGTTTCTGATCTCACCTCATAAAGATGTCCATCTTATTGAGGTATACCAACTGACTACGTATGAGGAAGTGATATAAGGTATCGACTCCCTATTATGACAAAGTGTCATGATATCCGAAATGGATTCCATGTATATCAACTATGTTTGGATACTAGTTGATGCACCACAAGGCATTGTGCCTATTGGTACTATATAAGTCTTCAAGGAAGACATACATGGACAACAACATACCAACGTATAAAGCTAGGCTTTTAGCGGAAAGGTATCGTTATCAACATTGTGTTGATTACGATTCAACCTTTTACCTGTTGCCACAGTAAATCCATTTGGATAATGCTTGCTAATGCTGCATGTTTCATTTATGAAATATGTAAGCTTAACGGGAAAATCGCTTTCCTGAAAAGGAAACCTTTCGGAGGATGTTTGCAACATCCTGCCGATTTTGTCGTTCCAAGACTAACAAACAAGGTTTGTGGGTTATTCGATCCATGTTTGGATTGAAGCAAACATAGGTTCTTGGAAATGATTCTTGTGTATATAAGAGGGTTAGTGGGAGCGCACTGACAGTGGCTGTCCTATATATAATGATAATATGTCATTTCTTGGAAATGATATTCCCATAATTATAATCGGTGAAAGCTTGGCTTTCGAGAAAACTCTCTGAGAAACCGTACATTGAAAAATATACGTTACCTGGTGTCTCATACGCTTTGAGCATATGAAGTCACAAACAGATCAATCCAAGTGATAGTCACTGGATTGATGTTAAGAACATCCGTTAGTATCTTAGGGAACTAAGGATGCTGTCTTAGTCTTTGGAGATGGAGAAGTTGAAGTGACTGGGATCACTGTAGCAAGTTTCCTAAACCGATAAAACGACTATAAGTCACAAACGGTACTATACAGTTTGAATAACGGAACAGTGAGCTGGAAATCTTCCATGCAAGATACTGTTACCGAATAAACAACAAATGCGTGTTATTGCAACAGTTGAGGCAGCAATAGAAGCCATTTGGGTCGATAACAAATCTAATTAGATTAGATATAATTATGTTAGCTGCTGAGCTAGGCGTCAGCACATGCTAAAGAATTAATGGTCTCATCAACGATTCAGATAAATACTTCGATATTCATCTGATTCGTTCGGATTATACATCGTGGCGATGTGATGATCGAATAAATCGCATCAGATGATAATCATACAAATCCGCTGACGAAAGTCTTTCTCAGTAATTTGAGCCAACCGTACATAGTTCATGTGTTAGACACTTGAGTGACTGGCTATAGGCCAAGTGTGAGATTGTTGGACAATTATGACCCATAACGTCACTATTTGAACAGATCACGGTGTTGTTGTACAAATTAACTATGTGACAAAGGAGATTGCACTCTTATCATTTGTGATTAGATCACCTAGATGTATAAATGATAGGAGGTCCCTATGATTTGTTCCTGGACGGAGAATGATATGAGACAGTATCAGTCCACGAAGGATAAATCATTAAATATCCCTAGTCAGAGCATTGTCGAGATTAGACATCGATAAATACGTAAAAGACTAGTATTACACTTGTGCGCGTTGTGAGGGCATAACGACATAGTTTTCATATATTTGGGTATAAGATACTCATGCAAGTGTAATAGGAGGTTGTGTTTTACCGATGATACGGGAAACAGCTTCGCTCTGGATAGACCCCCTCGGAATTCCATTGGTAGTATGACTATGTGTCTATGGAAGTTCGAAATTAGGGTAGGTGTATTTGGTCTTAACCTGAGACTTGCACCGCTAATACTTGCGACAATCAATATACTTTGGTTGCGATCGTCCAGGGCTTTAACAGGTTCTGTGTACGCCAATGCTGGGATATTGAGAATCGTAGTGTGTTAGGTGTGATGTCAAGACGGAAGTGTCACTCCAGTCATATGGAGATGATGGTCACGTAAGATACGGTACTAGTACTCTTAAGTACTGCAGTCATCGGGATAAAATGACAAGGTCATGTATATCCGATTATAGAGACTAGTTACCAGACATCCGACATGTGCTTCGTACGGGGCAGACACAATTCCAGCCCCAGGCCTAGCACGTGATCATCCGATACTGGACAGAAATACGCAATACTATGTATACTACGCCTGATATAGATCCTTTATTCCTGTAACGATATTTCCGAAGAATTGGGTAGGCATGGCGCTTTACTAGAGGCCAACCTTGTCTTGTAAATTGGTACTAACGTAGTACGAGATATTTACGTGTTCGGATAGTCCGACGACCGAATTTACTGCCAACATATCCGGGGATCTCATGGGTCATTTCCCAAAGATTCACCGATGACGTACGACTCGCACTCTAAATTAATCTGAGATTAATTAGAAGAGAGAGAAAATTAATCTTGGATTAATTACGGAGATATTTTATCTGGGATGAAATATCATTTAAAGAGAGATAACGATTAATTTGGAATTAATCGATTAATTAATATATTTGATATATTAAACGAAATTGGATTTCGACGCGGAATTAAAATTAGATTTTAATTCGGGCGAACAAATTAATTTAGAATTAATTCGTTTGAGACGTGAATAGTGATTTCGCTAGGCGTAATCATTTAATTACGATGCAACGGAAAATTCGTTAATTTGGAATTAGCAAACCTGAGCCCGAGATTATTTGCGAGAGCATTCGTATTTCGAATTCGAGTGCGGCTCGTAAGTCAAATCAAGTGTCAATTCGCTAGTCACAACTAGCGTCACTTCAAGCGTCAAATCACTTGTCACTTTGAGTGATGTGACTTGACAACTTGATTGAGTGATGTGTGTGGTTGAAGCATTAAATGCTTGACTTTTTGAAAGCCAAATTCATGCCAAATGAATTTGAAATTCAAATGTGTGTATAAGATACACAAATTTGGAACAACCAAACACAATTTCTCTCTTTCTCTCATCTCCTCTCTCTCACGCCCTTGGGGCCAAAATTGTTCACTGGTTTGGTTACTGCCGAGCAGTGAAGGGAAGCAAAAGTGGGATTTTGTGGCAAAATCACAAGTGCTAGCACACTTACGAGAAATGCGAAGGTGATAGGGAAGTCCACCCATGAGCTGGGAATCAAATGACGAAGCTTGGAGCTTGGTTTCTTGTTGATTGAAGGCCGAAAATAGTGAGGACATTCAGCTCACTGCCGAATGCAGTCCAAGACAGAAAATGCTTTTTGTTCGTCGCCGCGTCACTCAACCGATCGATGTGAGTATTCCACATCTTCTTCGATTTGTATTCGCACATATTTCATGCTTATTATTGATCTTGGGACCTTAATAGAAACCAACAAGATTATACAAGGTAAAGAACAAGAAATGGCATGACCGAAAAATAGTGCGCAGACAATTGGAAACAAGGCAGCATATGTTGTTGTACAATACAAGGTTAAAAATTTTCCCTGGAAAGTTGAAATCAAGGTGGTCAGGTCCATTTGTGATCACTCAGGTTTTACCATATGGAGCTGTTGAGTTACTGGATCCCAACACCAACGAAACATTCAAGGTTAACAGTCAGCGTGTCAAGCAATACTGGGGAGAATCATTTGAGCGACAAAAAGAAAGTGTCACACTTTCAGATCCAGCCTAACGTTCGGGAAGTCACGTCTAGCTGATGACGTTAAACTTAGCTCTCGCAGGGAGGCAACCCATGCAATTTGTGTATATATTATGATCTGGTGTGTTTTATTTTTGTGTGTTTAATTTTTACAGGTAAAGTCATTTCACGATGGAAGAAGCTCTCACAAATCTTCACAAGCAATTCCCTTCTCTCCCTCAAAAATCTCTGATGAAAGTCTACAAAGCTCGCTTGGAACGAATGAGACTATCGATGATAAAAGGTATTCCTACTGACATTCGTTGGATTATTGAAGCCCGGGTCCGATTGGCAGGTGAGTTTTCTGACTCTTTTATTTCACATCTTCCTAGGAAGAAGCACCTATGCTAAAAAGAGAAGAGCTAAAAGAATGGGTGTATGCTATAAATATGCTCGCATGTTTTGTGATATTCGTTGTCGTTCTTTAGGAATGGTGTCTGATAACCGTGAAGATAAGATTAATTTCATTAGGGATGGCTTCAGTAAGGAGTCTTTGGATGACATATCTAAAACTCTTGAGACGCATCCTAGTGGATATGTGTATCACGAAATTCGCGTGTTATATACACAATTCCAAAGAGAAAGACAATAGTTAAGTCTTGGGAATCTGACTCAAAAAGTCTCTGTTTGCCAATTTGTAAGAAAATTGGATGGGAAGCTTGTCCCTGACGCATAGACGTCAATCAAGCCATAAATTATTGTAAATATTATATCTCTTTGTCTTTTCCGAATAATTTTGATTTGTTTTGTTGTTTTCTTTTATTTTCTCCGACAGGATCCATACCTTTTTTGACCTTTCATGATTTACTGTTTTTCTACTGATCGTTATTTGGAAGATACTAGTGCTATTATTACTCACCCATTTTCAGGTGTTATAAATTCAACTCATCGTTGCACTTTTGAAAGCATCCAGTTTTGAGAAAAGAAACATACATAAAATGGAAGCTACTTCAAAAAGACGAGTTGTAAATATCTGTGTCTTTTGTGGTACTAGTGTTGGTACTAAGCCACAATACGTAATAGCAGCACAAGAATTGGGACGAGTCATAGCTGAGAAGAATATGCACCTAGTATATGGCGGAGGCAGTCTTGGACTAATAGGGATCGTTTCAAAGGCCGTACAGGATAGAGGCAGTCAAGTTCTGGGAATCATCCCAAAACCCTTGGCAGAGGCGGATCTTATAGGATCATCAAACGGAGAAGAACTGATCATGCCAGGTATGTCTGAACGACTGGTGGAAATGATTAACTGTGCTGATGCTTTTATTGTGTTGCCAGGTGGTTTGGGTACGTTGGAGGAGATTTTTACAGTGCTATCATGGGCGAACTTGAACATACATCAGAAACCAATTGGAATGTTCAACACAGATGGATTTTATGATTTTCTTTGTGTATTTCTTGATGATGCCCGGAGAAATGGGTTTGTGTCAAAACTTTTAAAAGAACTCATCTTCACTGCCAGAATTGCCCAGGATTTAATTGACCAAATCTTAGCTTATGAACCACAAATTGACCCTATCATTTCCAAGATAAAATGGTCTGATGATGATCGTGGTAAGAAGCGTCGGATAAATCTGGATCTTAACCTTTAAATTTCCCATTTAGATGTAGAATTTCAGCTAACCATGTACTATCTTCTAAACTCTTCTTCTACTGTTTATGTCATTGGGGACAATGTCTCATTTAGGTTTGGGGGTGGGGAATAATTGATTAGTATCTTGTTTTTAGTCCTAAAATTTTCGAAAAATACAAAAAAATTGAAAAATTTTACAAAAATAAATTTTTTTTTTGTATTTTTGAGTTTTTAATTTGATTAAACGGGTGAATTTGGTGTGAGATAACTTTGTAAGGAGTTTCCACTCCTAAGACGTATCTAAAACTTATTTCGGAACAAGTTAATTTTTGTTTATTTCCTTTTAAATTATTTAATTTGTGAATTCTCCATAAAATAAACTAAAAATGAATCTTCATATGCTCAGTTGACAGGTATTATCAATATACATGGTAATATACGGACATGAGCTGTAATTGAAAAGCTTGTAATATTCAGTGTTCTAGTTTAATTGGAGAAAAATCTCAAAAAAATGATGGGATAAAAAAAATACAACAACAACGTCTGAGATCCGAGTTATTAATTGTTAGGGATATGCCCTATACCCAACTTGTGGATGGGCTATATGTACATGTATTTGTAATATTTTCATTAATTAATAAAATGGCAATCTTTATTATACGTGTCTTACATAACTTATATGAAGCATCAAACACTGTAATAAAGCCCTTGAAGTAATAAGATGATGGCTTCCATGCCTTATGAGAATTATTACTCTTAAACGTTCCTAGTCATAGTTTTGTGAATAATCTGGGCGTTCATAAAGCGGAGAGACTAGAATGATGATACGATCCACCCTTAAGTGAGATAGCTGATCTCATAGGCTACTAGCGGAGATCCGTCCGCTTGGTGTATCACATGGATGCATGAGTTGCTCGTGTTCATCGAACTGACCGTCGAAAGTTTTCACATGGAGTGTTTATCCCATGTGTCTGTGAGAACTTTCACGTATCGATTGTATGACTAGTCCTTAGACTTGAGGTCTTTACAATCTTATGTGTGGATCAAATAACTTTGACATTCTCCTTCCCCGGTTCAAAAGATTCGGTTATAAGGGTATGATTGGGTCATTTGTTGAAACACATGAAGTTTGTAAAGATACAAAAGAGAATCGCCTCTCTCTCATATAATATTTTCTTATAAGAGTAGTATTCCAGTTCGCGGGTTGATATGTGTGATCAGTGCTTGAGACTGTGGCCGCAGTGGAAGAATCATATGAGATTCTTGGGTTAGCACGATTCATGACACTATCAACATCATATATTTGACTATATGGGTAGACATTTTCCATACCCTAGGTCAAACAGTGGGGATACAGTGAGGCGAGGGACCGTATCATATGTAAATCACATACAAAATGGGTATATATCTTTCTTTCTAATTTGGGGGCCTTAGTATGTTGTTAGATGTCAACATTGGTCATTGAAATCGAATGACCATCTGATCGGAGGATAATTTATGTTCGATTAAATTATCACGATTCATTTCATGTCCAACTTGAGGGGAAGCCAAAAGGTCACACACAACAAAGTCGAAATCAATGGTTAAGAGTGCACAATACAAATTTAACAGCATATATGATTGCTGTAGGAATTGTTCATAAATGGTTCAATGTGTTTAATTATTGAACAGATCATTTATGAGGTTCCATAGTGGCTTAGGGATTGGTGAATGACGATAGGGGCACTTTGGGAATTGGAATAAATAAATTTTAAAAAAAATGTGAATAGTAATGTGAATATTATTTTTTTTATTTGTTATTTGTTTTGAATTTCAATTCGGCCCAAACTCTTATTAGGGTTTTATAATCTCATTAAACCACTAAATTAAGATCCAATGGCTAAGATTAAATAACTTTTATCCCACATCGGATTCTTAATTTATTTTGTTGTCTTTGGAGCACCTATATAAACCCAAAGAATTCTGTACAAATTTTTGTACCAAACCTTTCATATCTTGAGTTTATATAAGTGAGCAACTCTAAAGTTTAAGAGTAAGCCACTGATTTTGAGGATCCTTAAGTCTAATTGACTAGAGGAACCTCGAGTTAAAAATTTTGAGGTATTTGCCTAGGCTAGCACCAAGGGTAAAATACCCGTGCACTCAAGGCGTAGTCTTGTCCGTTGAGTTTTGGCTTTGGTGTGTGCACCTTTGGAGGCCACACACTTGGGTGGCTCTTTGGAACAAGGAAGAGCTTGCCGAGTTCGAGAAAAACTTGTAGATTGGAGGGAGGACTGAAGAAGTCTTCGGTTCAATTAAGTCTTTTTTTCTTTCTTTATTTTAATTATAGTTCTTATGATAGCTAGCATGTTTAGGTTTATGTTCTTTGCATGTTTTATGAGTTTTTATGCTTAGAATATATAGTAACATGCCTAGGCTTGTAGAATAATAAAAACAAATGGGTTTTGGGCAAAGGGATAACAGCATCATAATTTCTTCTTGATTTTCTGTTGTGCACTCGCGACCGCTTCCCAACAGTGGTATCAGCACGCCGTTTTTGTTTTGATTAGTTCTCTCTCATTTGAACTCGAAATTGGGTGTGTAAAAGCTCCTTGGAAAGCTAACACCCTTAACGTAATTTTAGGCATAAGTTTTGCATGATTTGGTTAAGATTTGAATTGTGAAATTCCATTTAAAGTTCACGCATCTGTAAAAAAATGTGAATAGTAAATTTATTTGATTAAAATAAAATGCAATATCATAATTAAATATTAATCAAAGTTATTTAATGCCTAAAATAATTCCAATATATTAAAACTTATATGCTTGATGATTCTATGTATGATTAGAATTGGCATGATTATTTTAGGGTGCAAGCCTCTAGAGACTTTCTAAGGAAATAGAGAGTGTATTGCTTATCCCTTAGCTAAGTAATTATTTCGTGATGAACTTAGAGATTTATTACCTTTAAGGCTAATAGATATCAATCACTTATTTATAATAAAATTCATTATAAAAGATACAAGTGGGGTGGGACCAAGGCGTTAATAAAACTTTCCAAACTAAAGTTAATTTAACCAAAGGTATTACTAGAGTTAGATAATGATTTGGTGTCTTGCTTCACTCACTACCTTTTTATAGCCAAAAGGAAAAGCTGTGAAGACATCTAGATAATCATTTACTCAAAGCTTACCTTAAAGCATATTTAAAGTGTTGGACTAATTTGGAGGATCTATTGTTCATTCCTGTCACCAAGGCAATAAGAGCCTAAGAGGTAAGGGTATTTAAAAGAGTTCGCTCCACCCTCCCTCTGGGGAATTTTCAATGGAGGAATCTATTTGACAGTTATTCACTTAAATTTGCTAAAATCCTCAATAATAATTTAAGTCTAAAATTTGCCTCCCATCTTAAAGTATAGACCCAAAGGGCTTAAATAGTATTGGCAGGACTAGGCTTTACCAGACTTACCAATACCAACTTGTCCCTAAATCGTACTATTGACAATGATTTGACTTTTCTGAGTCATAAGACGCATTGACCCTTAGGAGTGGTCTTATAACTTAGTGGAAAATATTGGGTGCATACAAGGACTAGCATAAGCTATGGCATGTTTGATTGCCCAACCCAATGATCAAGGAATTGTGATACATATCATAAATTGGTTGGGAACCTACCTAATTATCATATTTTATAATGACTGGCCCTAGTCAGAGTTACGAAATGATGATAATGGGATCCTTGACCATAAGAAATCCATCAGATTGGGGTTGATGCGATTTACTTAAAATTTTAAAACAATTGAGTGGGAGAAACTTCATAATATTAAAAGCCCATGTTATTATGAAACATTATTGAAAACATATTCCTAATTTTAACATTATTTCTTAACATGTGGGTTAAAATATTTAACAAACATTCAAATGGAAAACAGAGTATCATTTCGTTCCATCCTTAATGAGCATAAGCTCAAAAGGGACAACTACAATGACTGGTTTAGAAACCTTAAAATTATCTTACGATAAGAAAAGATTTTCTATGTTCTTGAAAGAAAATTTCCCCCTGAACCCGCAGAAGATGCTGACCAAAATACATTTGATGCTTGGAAGAAACACGTCGATGATGATGACCAACCAGTTTGTATGATATTTGGCTCTATGTCGGATGAACTTCAGAAAGCTCACGAAGATATGGATGCTCAAACCATCATCTTTCACTTGAAGGAGTTGTATGCAACGTCCGTTCATACCGTGAGATTCCAAGTGTCATGTGCCTTATTCCAAACAAGGTATAAGGAAGGATCTGTTAGTGGACATGTGCTTAAGATGATTGGCCACATTGAAAAATTGGCCAACCTCGAGTTGATCATGGATCATGAGATAAGTCACGATCTAATTCTTCAGACTTTACCAAAAGACTTCTCTAACTTTATTATGTAGTTTCATCTGTCTGATAAAGAAGCTACTTTAGCAGAATTGCATAATCTGATAAAGCAAGTAGAAAAGTACTTGAAACCGGAGCTTAAAACCTACATCATGCTTACGTGTACGGACCTGAAGCCACGAGGTCCAAAGAAAAATAAGGGCAAGGGTAAGGCTCCAGATCACCTAAAGCCCAATGGTATGGTGGAGAAGAAAAATAGAAAGGGGAAATGCTTCTTTTATGGAAAGAAGGGTTATTGGAAGAAAGACTGCAGATCCTTGAAAGCCAAAGAAGTTAGGGAAGCCCAAGAGGCCAAGAAGCCCAATGCTTCAGGTATGTTATATATGATTGAACTATATTCTCAAAACTCTGAACCTTCTACTTGGGTGCTTGACACCGGTTGTGGGACTCACTTGTGTAACAATGTGCATGGCCTGAGAAACAGTAGGAGACTCCGTCATTGGGAGGTTGACTTATGCATGGGTAATGGATCAAAACTGATTGCATTGTGCGTGGGGACTTATTCATTAGTTTTGCCGAATGGTTTAGTTTTAGACTTAGAAGATTGTGTTTATGTACCTTCTCTAGTAAAGAACATCATTTCAATTTCTTCTTTATGTAATAAAGGCTTTTCATGCCTAATAAGTTGTAATGAATGTTCTATTTTTTTCAATGAAATAAAATATGGAGATGATATTTTGAATAATGGTATCTATGTCTTACAAACTAACAATGAATGTTCAACCTCTTAAATATACAACGTTAACTCGAATAATCTCAATGAATCACTTCTATGGCACAGTCGCTTAGGCCATATAAATGAAACAAGATTAACCAAGCTACATAAGGATGGGTATTTCAGACCTTTCAAATATAAACCTTATGGAACTTGTGAGTCTTGTTTACTTGGTAAAATGACCAAATTACCCTTCAAAGGTAAATGACAGCGTGCAGCGGAGACATTAGAACTCATACACTCTGATATATGCGGACCAATGTCAATCACCGTTAGAGGTGGATTCTCCTACATCATTACATTTATCGATGATCACTCGCGATATGGGTATGTGTACCTTTTGCGGTACAAATTTGAAGCCTTTGAGAAATTCAAAGTCTTCAAAGCTGAAGTAGAAAACCAGCTTAATAAAAGTATTAAGTCACTAAGGTCTGACCGAGGTGGTGAATACTTAAGCGATGAATTTCAAGATTACTTGAGAGAAAATGACATTATTTCCCAGTGGACTCCTCCGGGAACTCCACAGCATAATGAGGTCTCCGAAAGGAGAAATCAGACATTATTAGATATGGTCCGATCAATGATGCCAGACACGGATCTACCTCTTTCATTTTGGGGTCTTGCTTTAGAAACTGCAACACTACTACTAAACCAAGTTCCTTCCAAGACTGTTAGTCAAACACCATATGAGTTATGGACTGGGAAACGTTATAGTCTTAGTTATCTAAGAGTTTGAGGATGAGACTCATATGTTAAGCTCACAAAAATTAACAAATTGGATGATAGGGCAGTTAAATGTAAGTTTGTAGGATATGCCTTGAACTCAAGATCATACGTGTTCTACGTCCCAAATGAACAAAGAACATTTGTCTCATAAAATACTAAATTTCTAGAGAATGAATTCCTTATCAAGAAACATAGTGGGAGTAGACTTGACCTCGATGAGGTACGAGAAGAACAAACTAACATAGAACTAAACCCCAGGCCCCTCAAAAGGGCACTGACGGAACAACCACAAAGTTATGAACTTAGAAGGTCTGGTAGGGAAAGACATGAGCCTGAAAGATATTGTTTCTATATTTATGAGGAACATTATCAGGTCATTGATAATGAAGATCCCACCAGTTATGACGAAACAATGCGTGACATTGATTCAGTCAAGTGGCTTGAGGCCATGAAATCTGAAATAGACTCTATGTATCAGAATCAAGTCTGGGACTTGGTGGATGCACCTGAAGGGATAAAACCCATAGACTGCAAGTGGATTTACAAGCATAAAACTGATGCAGAAGGCAACATCCAAACCTATAAGGCTAGGTTGGTGGCGAAAGGTTATAGACAAATCCAAGGAATTGACTATGACGAAACCTTCTCGCTTGTTGCAATGATAAAGTCCATTCGAATTTTACTGGTATTAGCTGCACACTTTGATTATGAGATTTGACAGATGGATGTCAAAATAACCTTCCTTAATGGGAACCTCGTAGAGGAAGTCTATATGACACAACCTGAGGGGTTTGCATCTAATGATGATCATAATAAAGTATGCAAGCTTAAATAACCCATTTATGGACTCAAGCAAGCCTCCAGAAGTTTGAATATACGATTTGATGAGACAATCAATGAATTTGAATTCATCAAAAATGTAGACGAACCTTGTGTTTATAGGAAAAATAGTGGGAGTGATGTTGTATTTCTTGTATTATATGTCTGTAGGACACATAAATCGATGACGTTGTTCTAGGCTCGCGGCCTGGTTGGGAGTACGGAGTAGCCCACGGGAGAACTAAACCGGAGAACTTAAAATGGATTTGCCACCCGGTGTGAACCGGGAAAATGATTTAAGGCCGAACTCACCCCTCGTAAGGGAAGACCTCAAACCGTTGGGTTCGGATGGTCCCTTACTTATGCCACTTGTAATGAAAGGATTTATGCAATAGTACAACCAAATCTCATGCAACACATACCAGATAATTTAAGCAACATGCAAGTTAGCACACTAATAATCGTAAATGAAAAAATGAAGGCAAAATACATAATTCATGAACGTATTAAACAATAAAGTGCAATAATGTAACTAATAACAACTATAAAGGCATTAATAATAAAAGCGAGCACACAATCCCATGAGCATATCGAAAAAATAAATGCGGAAATATAAATGGATGATAATTTCCTAAGGGTAAATAATGAAATGATATGATTAATCATATGGTGCAAAAGAAATGATCAAAGAAGCAAACATGCATGAAATGTGACGAAAATAAGTTTGTGCACTGTATGTGCATTCGTGTAGCGTTTGAAAATGCGTTTGAATGGTAAGTAGAAGGTTCGCGTTCATATAGCGTTCGGAAATGCGTTCGAATGGGATAAGACCTTATACATGGTAAAGAAGAATATGTGCGCGTTCGATTAGCATTTGTAAACTCGTTCGAACGGAATGAGGCACAATGCATACATTCATGTAGCGTTCGCAAACGCATTCGAAAAGAATGAGGCAGAATGCATATGTTCGTGTAGCGTTCGTAAACGCGTTCGAACGAGATTGCCAAGATGGCATCTGAAATGACACAAACACATACATGGATAAACAAATACATGATGTAGGACCTCGTATGCCCGATTGAACATATTTCACATTCAATCGAGTGTACTTCGTCTAGCGCGGCAAAAAATTATGGTAAAGGTAGACTTTAGGCATTTCCCTCGAATAGAGGACCTTTAACCCACCTTAGTTAGCCATGCGCATTAGATTACAATGTATGAATAAATAAATAAATAATATGGGACCTTGTATGCCCGATTAAACCCATTTGCCATTTAATCGAGTGTACTTCGTCCGGCGTGGAAAAACGTCGTGGCAAAGGTAGCCCTGAGGCTTTTCATCCCTCAAGGTGGAGGACCTTTAATCCAACTTGATTTTCTCATGCGCATTACACTATGATGCATGATTGAACAAGGAGATGGCATACATAAAGCAAATAACAGAATAATAAAAGGAGCGGCGAAATGTCATGGTAAATGTAGCCTTTTAGACTTTTCTTTCCTCAAATAGAGAACATTGAGACCAACATAATAAGCCCATGTGCATTACATTACAATGCATACAAATAAATGAGACAATGATATGGGACTTCGTATGTCCGATTAAACATATCTCACATTCAATCAAACATACTTCGTCTCTGGCGCGACAAAACGTCGTGGCAAAGGTAGCCCTTAGGCTTTTCACCCTCAAAATGGAGGGCCTTTAATCCACTTGATTTTCCCATGCACACTATATCATCAATACACAAACAAATAACGTACGGAAAGTAAATGGTGGAATGTAAAATGCGAATAATAGACGAACAAGATAAAATAAAGTGAAATATGTGTCGTTTGCTCAAGTAGTACGTGGAGTTGTTTCCCAAGTACATACCATACTACCATCCATTCGGATTCGGCTACAGAATTTACGTCTGGGTTTCCATCTGATATACCACAAGAGACGACACATATTCTATTCATCTAATAGCCATAGCATACATTAATCAACAATACCCATGCGAAGAAATATTGGCAAAATAAAAGGAATAAACGGAAATAAAAAAAGGTTGTGCCCTCAGGTCTAACTCTTAAGTCGTCTATCGGAAGTTCTGTACACGGTTGTCGGAAGGGTTGATCCTCCACAACTCCTCCGGTATACTGGTTCAACATTTTTCTTCACTGTTTCGCTGTTTGGGCTGCTGTTTTACTCTATTTTATGGTTGTTTCTGGTCACGGTTTAGGCTTACTATTTTGTGGTAATGCAGGGCTGTTTTGGCTTACGGTTTACAGGTT